>PVKS010028682.1:0-26163 GCA_004027875.1 Aplodontia rufa
AGGCAACATGGCCACACCATCATTTTGAACAGCTCTGCAGCTAGGTTATTATGACACAGGTCCCTTAAGAGCAGAGGCCAGTCAGGTCAGTGTCAGATTTGACTGAATCTACTTGGGCCCTAACATTGAGTTCTCAGTAACTATATGAAAAAAGAATATATATAAATGGAATGAGTACTATTGGAATTCTGAGGACATCTGCTTTTGATTTTAATTTCTGAAATTTATGAGGTATGCAACTTTATGCAAATAAGTGAACTTCTCTGGGCCTCAGCTTCTTTCTCTGCAAAAGTAAACTCACCTTCTCCTTCATCATGGACATGGTTAAAAATGTCACATGATAAGTAGTAAACAGGAAAATATTCTATAAAATTGAAGAACAGTTTCCAGATAGACATTATTTTTTCATATTAATTTAACATTAAAGTCTCAAAAGAACTTCATTTTCCATGCTAAAATAAGTTTGAGAAAGTGTTGGAAATTTCATTAAATAATTATTATACAATTAGGAAAAGTATAAGAAACATGGGAAAGAGGGATCAGGGCATAGAATCTATAAGTATTCTCTTAAATGAATAGGATTCTATCATGTGCAGGATACTACTCTGGGAAGGTCTCAAATTAGTGGGGTGAAACAGGGACATCATTACATTTCAGTCCAGTACTAGGCAAAATTTAACAGTAATCATCATATAAAGTAGGACATGTAAATACTATAAATATGTCAAAGAAAGCAGAAGCAATATTCAGTTTGAAAAGGATCGATGAAAACCTCATTGGAACAAGTCACTTTGAGATGATCTGTAAATATGGACAAGCTTTTGCAGGGTGGAGAGATGGTGATAGTGGTATGCTGCATGCACGAAGGCACAGAGGACAGAGGATCTTAGTGCCATGTCACTGGAGCACACAGACAATTCAGGTGTGTCTCTGAACATACTGCAGCCCCATTCTACTGTCATTACATTGCTAACCATCTTGTAGATCAGGGCATATTGTTAGTAAGCTCAAAACAGATATGGCAATCCCACTTCACAAAGTGGAACATTTTCTGCTGCTTTCCAACCAGGTAAACCAACAAGAGCTCTCAGAGGAGTCCTTGGCATCAACAACAACAAAAAGGCCATAGCTGTCTTCAAGAATGTGCTTCTGCTAAGTTCTTCATATTTAAAATGTACTGTGACTCAACAGCATCACACAGATAAAGCCCAGAGGAAATGTTGCAGTTAATAAATTATTAAGCTGCTCTCCTTTAAAACATTAGGAATGGGCAGTACAAAGACGTGCCTTGGTCTGCCGAATGCAAACGGATCTGTAAATCTCAAAAAGAAGAATTATCTGAGCTAAGGAACAGCTGGCCCTGCAGATCCCACGGCTCACCTGGGATCCCCTTACTGCAGCCTGTCACTCTTTAAGAGTTTAATGCTAATACAGTCAATGAAACATAAAACCATACTGAGGGAGGTGGGCGATGGGCACCCTCAGAGGATCTATCTTCTGCTTTGTAAAATGACCTTTGAAGAGTCATCTACTGAACTGCAGGCTTGAAACTACAGCTTTGTGCCTGTACAGAAATGACTTAATTGACATTGTTGATTTGTTTACAATGTGATGTATAGTTAAACAAATTTCTACATTGTCATATGCCCTGTGAGGTACTTTTCAGATTTCTTTGTGCCATATCCACTGAGCTAAAATGACTAATTCTTAAAGTTATTATGTGTAATTTTTTTTCTGACAGGTAAAATGGTTTTAAAATTACTTTTGCTCCGTTTTGAAGTCTAATTTCTATGGCCTGGGCATGTTTCTTAACCTCTTTTTTCTATCTACCAAGCCTAAATTGGCTCATTTTGCTGAAATGGCTACAACAAGGGTCTGGCTTTGATAAGTTGTATGAATGTGTAGTTTCTGAGCAGAGAGTTTGTAGGGCAGGTGGGAAGGGCAGCTGGTTGAGGGGATCAGATTAGTGGAAACACAAAACTCATACTTTCATCTATGCCTCCCTCCCTCCCCAATGCAAGCAATGATACTTAAAATCAGGATGAAAAGTTGGAAAACATCCCAGTTTCATTTACATGGGAAAAGAGATTTGACATGTTAATGATGTGGGATGTATTGAGCATCTTCCTTCCTTTTTCATTTATGACTTCAAACATTTCTATAGGGATGTTGTAGTGTAATTTATGTTTGAAATTTCAGTTATGAAAGGGACCAGATTCAATAACACTGACTAAAGACTGTGGCACAAAAGAAGGTCTTAAAGGCACCTCTACCTATGTACCATCCTCATCCATCCATCCATGTGCTGAATACCAGTTCACTTTTGTTCTAGGGCCAGCAACTTCGGCTCAGAGATTGCAAATCCCTTCCAAGTGCTTCCACGTTTGTGATACAGATAAATGTTTCTGAGAAACTCGGGTGGCTAGAGAGTTTCACTATTTCATGTATGATCTGAACTTTAGGTTTGAAAGCATGATAATACAGCATGATCATACATATACCAAAGTCAGAGCAAATTTCCAAATGTTCTATTAAAATAATCTTCTACCAAATGTTGTAGGAAAAAAATAAATCACATTCAAAACAATACGGGGATTGCTATGGAAAGAGAATAGAGTAGATGTTTTGAAGTCAGGCAGAACATTTTAGACTTAGAGGGTGAGAGAATAAAGAATATTCAGAAGTTGCTATGTAGCCTCCTGAAAAGTACCTAACCCATGTAGGTCTCAAATCTTTACCTGTGAAATGTGGTTAACGCTCAAATACACTTTATAAGATTATTTTGAGGATAAAGTAACACATGAAAAGATTTAGCACAGCCTGGAGCATAGAAACTATTAAGTGAGTGTTTATTCATGACATAAATGTTTACTACATTGTTATTATCACTGTCATCATGGGAAGACTTTTTCAAGAAAATGACGTAAAAGAAGCAGGCAAGAAGTGTGATTGGACCATGCCTGTGGTCTGAGAGGGAGTTTTTAGTTAGGGAGACCATCTGGGAAGTGGATCCTGGATGGAACTCAACTAGAGAGGGAGCAACTGCAATGGAGGGAAAGAGACAGCTAGCTATACAGAAGAGAAAAAGCAACCCAAGAAACCCAGATGGTTGAAAGTACTATAATTCCCAAGACTTAATAAGCTCTTCATAATTTGTGAAAGCCCGTTCTTCAATTGGGCAAACAGATGCATGTTTCCATATTTGCCTAACCATAGAGAAAAAGAAAAATCCCAAAGCAAAACTAAATTACTGTTTTTGTTTGTTTGTTCTTGCAATTATTATCCCTTAGAACTTACTATTTAATATATTACTCTTTCTCTTCAAAAGATAAACACTGCAGCAATACTATAAGGTAGAATTTCTATCTTTTATGTGTTAACAATAGCCAGATTTCTTACGAAAACATCCTTTGAGGGAATCTATTCTTGTGACAAGCTGTTTACCATTCACAGTTATTAGGGTTCCAAATCACATTGGGCTACGTCTTCTAAAAAATTAACAAAAGGCATAAAAGTATTTTTGTGAATTCTTATTGACTGCATAATTGGCTTTCTCCAAGCAGTAATTCATTATTGTATTCAGCATTCACCTCCTCTTCCTTACATTCTAAGTTGATAAACAGTGAGATTTGGCTGCTTGTGACAGCATAATGTTAATTTATAATACTGTTGATAGAATTTTCATTTTTGAGGGTAAATATTACTATTCCTAAATATAAAATCAAAAGAGCCATAACTTTTAAAATGTAGATTGATACTAGTTTAATTACCTTACTATAATGCTTTGAAGATAATAATGTGAATAATAACAATTTATCTTTTCTACGGAAAATAAGCTATCACAAAAAAAACTTAAAAACATATTTGTCATCTGCTGATAATTTTTAAAGCTTTTCAATTTACATCAATTTCTTCTTGATATAACTTATCTTAGAGATAGAGAAAAGAATACGCAAATTCATAAAATTATATATTTTTCCACACTTCCCATTTATTTTTATTTATTTTTAAAACAACTTTTAAGAAAAGACCCCACCACATATAGCAACGGATTTTTGTCAGATAGAGTAATAGTAATCTGTTAATAAGATGCACAATAAAACTTTTCTTTGCTAGATTTGCCTTTGAAGAGCCCTTGTTTGTACAGTTACACAGTCTCAACCTGACATCCTCTTATTCAATGTTTGGGTGAATTCTGAATTTAATTTTGACAAGCAGAAAGATTTTTCTTTGGAGGACGCCTGATGATGTGCTCATGCTTAAAACAGCGGGGGACATAGGTGAACGTGTAGAAATGAACATAAACCTGGAGAACAGTTCACTACACTTATCATTGAGCTTTTCTGTTTGGGATTGTGGATCTGGCTTTTAAATTCCCCAGCACTGAGGCCAGAATGCTAACTTTGTCAAAAGAAAATCTGTAAAACTATTTTGTAGGAGATGGAGCTTATTCACCTTTGAGACTTAACACCAGTTTTAAGCACTTGTAGCCAAATAAAGAGGGGGGTTGAAAAGAAACGTGGAATGCACACAAGAGGGAATAAAGGGAACAAGAAAGAAGAGCCATGAAAGGAATCCGAAAAAAGGAAGAGCAATTAGAGGAGGGAGCAAGCAGGAAACAGCAGAGACAAGGAAGGCTGCAGTGTGAGGGCTCATGCTGCAGAGGCTAAGTGGTATTTTTGGAGCACAGTGAATATTCACTCTCTTCTCATCTATTATATTGCTGGCACTACAGCAAAGGAAACAAAAATATTTCAATATCATGGTGTTTTTATAAGTCAATGGAAAGAAACTAAAATAACCCGTTTATTCTATTTATTTTCTAGCCCATTCAAGGACTCCTTTTGTCCAAATTGTTTTTTTTTTGGGGGGGGAGCAATGAATATAACAAATGCATTTTTTGTTTACACTCTTTGTTTGTAAACACACATAATAAACTTCATCAAGGGCACCTACCTGCATTTGGTCTGCAATTTTCTAAGTCACGGTACTAAATGAAGAACAGTTTATACTTTCAAGAAAAAAAAATTGAACCACGCAAGACATTTTCAAAGAAAACTTGGCCAGTTTTTCTAAGTACAAACACATTAACTCCTTTCCTTTACAATTTTTGGCTCTGAATAAAATGTCACATGCGAGTAGTATATGTTTCTCCATTTGATAAAATCTACTTCACAGGGTGAGTGTGAAAGATGTGAGCCTTATTACTGAGCCATCTTCCAAGGGCTTCTCTCAAATCCCTTCCCCAACACAGTATCCATCTTATATGAAGCCTGAAGGCCTGACTTCCCCGGACCAAAGAGGAAGGCAGAGGACTGTGCCAAAATGACACTGACAGGGTGAGGTAGAGGGGCGAGCCCAAGAACATATACTGCCTGTGCAAAGAGACACAGTCCTGGCTCTGGCCGAGTCCGAATCAGCTGAACACTCTTGGATAAGCCTGTTCCTTGTCACACTGACAAAAACTCTCCTTGACCAAACTAGTCAGGCTCCCCTGAGTCCTGTTTTTGACTGGGCCTTGACCTTGTTCAATTCTACTCTCTGCCTTCCTGGGCCTACATAGCCCAGTTGTAGCAAGACTCCTGCTTAATTTAGTTGAGAGAAAAATCTGTTATCCTCAATATTTCATCCAATTCCTCATCTCCTACCTTTGATGTATAGATACTTGGCCTAACTTCAGAAACAATTCTGTTAATTTAGCAAGAACCACACCACCCTTGGTTTCTCTTCTTAATTATTTTCCATCCACTACTCCTTGCTCCAAAATGTGCTCTTTGGCTATAAATATCCAATTACTATTATATTTGGAGTGGAGTCCCACCTTTCTCCCCTATTGCAATACATTTTATGCCAATTGCAATAGTCCTGAATAAAGTCATCCACACCATTTTAACAAGCTTTAAAATACTTTTTTTTTTCTTTCACAGCACTAAGAAGTAGGTAGTCCCAGGTCATTGATTCCTGATAAGGGACTGGAACAAATGATAACCATAGCAAGGATGATTGACATGGTAGAAGGTACAGTCTAAAAACCATGGGTCAAGGGGCCACCTGTTTTTAGTATCAGGTAACCCAAAGATGGTGATCTCATGGCCAGAAGTATGTTCAAGAAAATAGGTTTACGAAAAGAGATTTTCAAAGATTGGATTAATTTGGGGGTTTACAGCTTCTAACTTTGCCCAGTTTTCTTTCTTTCTCTCTCTTTTTTTTTAATACTGGGAATTGAACCCAGGGCCTCCACATGCTTACAACTACTCTACCACTACACTACATCTCAAACCCTTTTTATTTTATGAGACACATTCTAATTAAGTTGCCCAAGCTGGCCTTGAACTTGCAATCTTCTTGCCTCAGCCTCCCAAGCAGCTAGAATTACAGGCATATGCTATCATGCCTACCTCTGTCTGCCTTTGATGCCCAGAGCTGATCTGAATGATCATGCCAGGAACACAGACACAGTAGTCTGGAATCTGAGAGGCAGCCTCAGCATCAAGGAGACAGTAGCAGGAGTTACCAACAGGTTGATGAGTTTGAGAAGTGAACACACTCCTAGAGGAAGAAAACCTTACAGGCAAAGGCTATTTAGCCCATAGTTCTCTAAATGCTTCTTGGAAAAGTCCTTTACCTCCAATGTGAATGAGAAAAAAGTGTGAGGCTAGATGAGAATGACACTGCTGAGCTGAGCTATGGTGAATGTGAAATAAGCAACAAAATGCCCAAGTATAATTAGAAAATATACAAAAAACATAAAGTAGTGAAAAAATATCTGACAATCGAAATCAGTTTAATGGATCAGCCATCTAGTTTGATGTGATTAAAATCAAGAGGAATCATAATGCATAGTTTCTTTGAGAATTAGCTCAATTTTTCTGCTTATAAATGATGAATAAATGGTCTAAGCAAATAAGAATAAATTCAGATTTCATTACCTAATTGCATTTCAATATTATCTTTAGCAACAAAATTCATTGGTTCACTATATTAGGGATTGAACCAAGGGGTGCTCTACCACTGGGGTGCTCTACATCCCCAGCCTTTTTTATTTTTTTTAAGAGAGAGGGACAGTGATAGAATAGAATCAATTTTATTTAGTTTTTCCTGTGACCCCCATTGCTCAGACACTTCGTTGTGTACATGGTGCTGGGTTTGAACCCAAGTCATCATGCATGCCAGGAAAGCTCTGTAACCACTGAGCTACTGATCCAGCCCCTGCCATTTTTATTTTTAATTTTCAGACAGGATTTTGCTAAATTTCACAGGTAAGCCTTGAATTTGTGATCCTCCTGCATCAGCCTCTGGAGTAGCTGGGATTACAGGAGTGTGCCACCATATGTGGCTTCTTCAGTTCCCTTAATAGTTATAGGCAGTCAATCAAATTAACAAACTGTGGTATAATTACCTCTTCAATGAATTGTATCAGAGCATTATCCTGGGAAGTTCCCCTGCTATCCTTACTCCAAATGCAGAATGAATACTCTAATTCTTGCAATGTCAAAAATATTCACTTAATACCTTTACTGCCTAGCTGAGAGAGAGAGAGAAAAAGAGAAAGAGAGAGAGGAGAGATGTGAACAAGACCATTTCTTCTTGGATAACAACAGCTGGGGATATAGCTCAGTGGTAGACTCTTGTTTAGCATGCTAGTAAGGCCTTGTGTTTGATCCCCAGTACTGCATAAATAAATAAATAAAATTAAATTTAAAAAAACCCCACAGGAGTTTCCTACCTCTATTCAAATCTTTAATACAGAACAAAAAGTCTGTAGTTCCTAGTCTTCTCAAAAATTACTGTGGTTTCTGGTTTCTTTGATGGTTACTGATCTTCATCCCAAGACATAAACTATCTTGGTGTTCTGAACCTTTTTTTTTTTACATTCATGGTTCTTCCTCCTTACAAGTTGACTGAGATATAAGTGGAATGGACAGGGAGCAAGCAATACACACTAGGGATCAATTTATCCTTGGCAAGGGAATTGACTAATAGGTTTTTTCTGTCTCTAATTTCTGTGATTTCCCTCTGTGGGGGGATTCCCAGACCAATTCTTTTCTAGCTGTCAGAAGCACCTGCTCTCACTCCTCTGCTCTGCACAGGGCTGAGCCCTCTTACAGCTGTCTGATCCTGTCCCTGGTCAGAACTCCCGCCTCCCTCTGAGGGGATACATAAATGCAAATATTCAAGATTTCTGGTCAACATCAGCCCTTCCCTGGCACAGAGGTAATGAGGACAGTTGCCCATCCCACAAGCCAGGCCACCCTCTCATCAGCCTCCTCTATACTGGGGGGTGGGGGGCAAAGGGAGAGGATTTGAAAGAAGGTCAGCAAATCAGACTTTCAGGATGAGTTTACTAAATTCTTCTGGGACTTCAGCCAAAGCCTGGGTTAACCTTGGTTGCGTCACTGGTAAATTAATCACTTGGCTTGCTGAAATGGGAAAGCAAGATGTGGCCTTAGCTAAAATTTCAGGAAATTGGTGAGTTTTGTGAGCTACATATATTCTCACGGTTGAGAGATATTTTAGATCGTATTTTGAATATCTCTGTTCTTTCTTTTAAATATGAAGTTCAAGGTGTTTGGTATAGTATTATCAAAACTGATCAATACTATCATCAGCATACAGAAACATCATGTTATCAGAAAATAATTCATACATAACAGGACTCACATAAATTCATTATACATACTTTATTAATTCAGTCTAAATCCACAAATGTGTATAGCACGTGGACTCAATGCCAGGGACTGTACTAGCCAGTGAATGTTTAACAGGAGGCAAAGCAGACACAGTTCCTGACCTCATGAAGTCTCTGTTCTACTTTTATTCATTCATAGAGCACCTCCCTTTCCTTTTGACTCTATAATAGTACTTTTTTATTTTTTTTTTCTCTTTGTTTTGTTTTAAAAACAGGATCTCACTAAGTCACCCTGTCTGGCCTTGAACTTGTAGGCTCAAGGGCTCCTCCTGCCTCAGCCTTCCAAGTAGCTGGGACTACAGCCAGGCTACAGCCTCTATTCTAGTTGAACCTTAGCTTGTGCTTAGAGGGATGACTGCACCAGTTCTTTTTTTTTGTTTTGTTTTGTTTTTTTTTGTTTTGTTTCTTGGAAATAGTTGGCATGCACTATGTACTTGACTGTCTGCCAAGGACTCTGGTAAATATATGGATCATTTAGTTTTCTCTGCTCAACAACCCTATTAAATAGGGGCAATTATTAACCCATTGATAGATGAGAAAATGGGATCAGTGCTAATTAGTGGTGGATCTGGAACACAGGTCCAGGAAGAGTGGTCCAGAGCTGGACTCCACCACTCTACTCTGCACTACACGAACTTCTTACACATCTCTGTCATTCAGACTCTCCTTCCTTAACTGTAACGCTCCATACTCTCAGTGATAATTTTAAAGCAATTTAATTTATGTCATTCTTCTCTTCAGACACTTCAGTGACTCTTTACCATGTAATAAATTATATACACAAGTCTCAGTCCAGCACGGAAACACCTGTGTAGTCTTTCTCCAACCTACCTATGCAAGTTTCCAGCAACTCCTCTGGGTGGCACATACTCAGGGGACTGAGAACACTCACTTTCTCCCCAGAATGGTCCCCTTCTCCATGCCTCTTTTTTTTTTTTTTTTTGTTCTTTCCTTTTTGGGAAATGCCCATTTAGCCTCCAGACATGTGCACCTCCACTCTTAAGTTGTTTTGAAAGTTCCAACCCTGACTTTCTGCTTAGAGTCACCAAGTGCTGTGGGGGTACCTAGGAGTGGTATCTTCTGCCATGTACTTGGTTATTTCTGGTCTCAGGAGAAACTGTTTTAAAATGTGGTGCTCAAATCTGAAGTCAGATTGTCCTGAATTCAATTCCAATCCTTCAAATTTTTAGCTCTGGGAACCTAAGCAAGTTGGATCGTATCTCTCATGTTCAAAACCTTTTCGTGGGGCTGAGAATGTAGCTCAGTGGTAGAGCTCGTGCACACGCCTACTGGCTTTCCATTTCTCAAGTGCTTCAGGCAAGCCCTCAGCTTCCCAAGGCCTTTGCAATTCTCTTTTTTAAACTGACACCGACCCTGCAATATTCTCTGATCTTTCAAGGCTTAGCTTTAAACTCATCACTTTTTCAGAGAATACTTCCTTGACCAACTGATCCTCATTTACCCTGTACATTTCTGTCATAGAAGCCATTTTTAAAAATTCCTTGCATGTGTTATTATTACATACATTTGTGGTTTATTTATGTAAGGGTTATTTTTCTCCTAGACTTGTAAGCTCCTGTCTTAGTCTGTTTTTCTCTTTTTCTTTCAATTTTTTTATTGGTGCATTATAGCTATGTATGATAGGAGGATTTATTGTGATATATTTATACTTGCATATAACATTAATTTGATAAATGTTATAGTTTATTTTCTGTTGCTATAACATAACACTCAAGACTGCATAAGGTATAAAGAATAGAAGCTTTTTGTAATTTTTGTGTGTGTGTGTGTGTTGGGGGCCACTAGGATTGAACTCAGGGATACTCTACCACTGAGCTAAAAGTTTGGGAAACTGGGGAGTTTCCCATTGGTTGAGCATTTTCTGCATCATAAAATGAGAGAGGGTATCACAAGGTAAGACAGAGAAAGCATGCTAGCTCCAGGCTTTGATCCTCTTCTTATAAAGTCATTAGTGCCACTAGGGCAGTCTTACTCTCATGATGTCATCTAATCCTAATTCTCTCCCATAGTCCCCCACTTCCAAATACCATTAACACATGAATTCAAAGTTTAAATTACCAACACAAAACATTTTGAGAGATACATTGAAATTATAGCAGCTTCCATTAGGAGAGATGATATACTTGGTTCCTGGTGATATCTCTAGCTGTCTCTACAGTGGCACATGTAGATGCTCAAGGAAGGCAAAAAGAGAAGTCTCTCTTTTCCTCAGTTGCCTCATTTATAAAAAAGGAATTATAGTACCCTAAACTCAGTGCTTTTAAAAAGCTGACTACAATATTAGCTAAATTATATAGTAATATTGTGGGTATGTATAAACATGTAACAACAAATCCCATCATTATGTACAACTACAATGTACCAGAAAAAAAAAAAATCTGACCACAAAGTCTGCCCAGATTTGGCGCTCAGTAAATGCTAGTTACTCTCACTTCCACTTCAAAACTGCAATCCTCCCATGGGAACCACCTTTTCTTTCTATCCTTTGCACGATATAGCACAGAGCTTTTAATATCATGGACATTCATCGATACATGTTTGAAATGAATCAAGCATGCCTTCTGAAATCACAGTTTTTCATCTCTGCCAAACTTACTGAATTTAACTCACAGAAATGTACTTCTCCATGATCATACAATGGAAATGTCTGCTCTACCTTTGCCATCGTGATCTAAATGAGCACACACACAGCACACCAGCATCACCAGGTTCTTTTGCTTTCACACATTGTGAAGAATTATCTCTTATATGACTGTTTTATAAATAGTATATCATAAGCAAGCACACATCTACAATATTTGGATTAAAAAATAACTGTAACTTTATGTGCTTGTGCTTAAAAATGAAAATTTAGTAATTGAGCAAAGAGAGTTTGAGAATTTTTGCAAGCAAGGTCAAGAGTAAGATTCATGATCAGGAACAGAACTGTTTTAATCTTACTGTATGGATCATTAGCAAGCTGTCTAAGAAATAGAGGAGGTACTAAACAAAAAATGTGCTATTGGTTGGGTGACCATTTAACTTAATGATCAAACCAAGACATTTTTAAGACTGAAAGGAGATGGTGTTGATTGCACTGGGACAACAGACATAAAACCTGTATTATTCTGGGTTGATACCTTGTAATTTGGCTTTGTGAATAGTTCAATTTTGACTATGTACCTAAACAAAAACAAAAGATTTTCGTATTTTTCAGTCCACGTTTAGCATATTCAATGATTACTGTTTGTATTTATTTCATTTTATTTTTTTGAAGAGAGAGAGGGAAAGAGAGAAAGAAGGAGAGAATCAATTTTATTTATTTTTCATCTGGTTCTGGCTTCTCCAGACACCCAGTTGTGTACATGGTGCCAGGATTTGAACTCAGGTCCTTGTGCATGCCAGACAAGCACTGTAACTACTGAGCCACTACTCCAGCCTCCTGCATTTATCATTATTTTTTTGAACAGAGAGAGGGGGACAGTGAGGGAGAGAAAGAGAAGAACAATTTTTATCTAGGTTTTCATCTGATTTTCATTTCTCCAACACTTCATTGTGTACATGCTGCTGGGTTTTGAACCCGCATCCTCACACATGCCAGGCAAGCACCATAACTGCTGAGCCACTGCTCCAGCCCCCTGAATTTATTTTTGATAACATAACTTTTGAATATTATTCAACATAATACAAAATTAGCCTAATAACTGATTGATCCTGGTAAGGGTCACTGAAATAAAATACTAATTTGACCTCAAAATAATATCAGAAGGAAAGATTCCCATGTCCACCACTGTGGTTTGGAGGCACCAAGTGTGGTGAAAAAGCCCAACCCCCACGCTACATTATGCTCCATGTTTGGGGACTTCCAACATAAACTATCTTTATCCCTTGTAAACAAATCTTTTCTTTCTCCAAATGAATCTTAGCTGAGATTTGAATATGTATTTTCAAAATATGTCAGTTTGTTACATTTATTACACTTTAATTTAAGATTAAGGTAAATAATATAAAGAGAAAATATCAAGGACTTGAAATGAATATCTTTAAATACACTGCAATTGGGTAGATATTTTTGCAATGTTTGGTGACATTGATGTGGTGACGTTGAGGAACTGCTGACAATTAGTCAGAAGATGGAGCAGAGGTCTTGTAAGAAAATTACTCCCAGGTGACAAAATATTGAAAATTCAATTATACTGTGCTTATTGCGGGCTTATATTAGCAACTATATTCTTCATAAAGGCCTTGATAATAAACAAATTAATGGGAACGCAGGGGAGTACTATCTGAAATATTTTTTCTCCTTACAGTATTCTATAATGTTGGTTTCTAAAGTGCTCCAGATGACGCTATAGGCCTTACTAAAGAAATTCTTAATATAAATTATATGTACAAGAACATGACATATTAAACTACTCAAGATTATGAAAATAATTTCAATATATAATGAAAACATGCAATAAATATAATGATTAAAATTTCAAGTTATGCAAGTGTATAAATCATTTAGGAAAGAAGATCTAGTAAATGCAAATAAGAAAGAATCGTAATGCGGGATGCACAAATGGTCTGAATTATAATTAAAACAGTATGTCATGGAAATCAATACGCTCATTCTCCCATTAACAAATGTGACTTAAAAACACATCCATGGCATGAAATTATAAAATATTTTTACAAAAGGGCAGAGTACACAAACATCTATTTTTCACCAAGAAAATGAAAATATTTGACTGCATAAGGCTCAAGTTTTTCTATTGATTTCTCCCACCATTTTCTGACATTATGACTAGTTCAATGGACACTTCATAAATTTATGTGGTTGTTAAAATTTCACTTAACTAATTCACTGGGTTTTGGTGCTGGGGCCTGAACCCAAATTTTGTGTATGCTAAGCACAAGCTCTACCAATGAGCTCTACCCCAGTCTCTTGGTTTTTTAATGAAATTAAATAAGTACGTACTTTGGGTGTGACTGTTGCTACATAGTGAAGAATCAGGCTTAGAAGCCCAATTCCTCTTTCTTAGACATTTATGGAATGTAAGGCAGATACATAGATAACCTCAAAATAATGCAATAAATGTGAAATGCCACAGAAACACTACGGAGAATAGACGCTGTGGGAATTTAGAGGCAGGCCAACTCAATTACCCTTTGGGTTATAAGGACAACTAAAGGAAGGGGGACTTAAGTTGAACCTTGAAAGACTAGGGAGGATTTTGATCAGGAAAAAGTAGCTGGGGGTTATTGCAGGTTGTCAGCATGGGATGATCAAAAGCAAAGAAACAGGAAAGCACATGGTTTACTTACAGGATGGCAAATAATGAAGAAGAGTCCATTTTTATGTCTTCATAAGGAATCTCAAGAAAAAGGGGAAGGTGAGATTATTTGGTATTTAAAAGGAAAGATAAACATAGAGAAAAGAAGGCTTCCTAAGAAGGTTGATTCAATTTCTGTCCTGTCTTATAGATATTTATGAGGCCAAGATCAAAAATACTGAAGGAAAGAAAGAGACATTTCTAGATGTAAGAAAAGAATGAGAGAAAGGTAGAAATTTGAGCAGACCCTGAATACATCCGGGACTAAAAAAAGTTTAGAAATAGCTTGAAGTTGATGCACATATATGGCAGTGGAGAGATTTCAAGTAGGGAAGGAAGGCAAAGTAATAAGCTTGAAATTTTGGAAATTATTTGGAAATGGCGTGAAGAAAAAAACAGAAAATTGAGCTCACTTTGGCAAATCATTTTGATTGCCATGATGAAAAATATATAACGCAAGCCATCATGTGATGTTATAATGTTTTAAAAATGTTATAGCAGTTTAATGTTTGAAGAACTTCTAAAAATTTCCTTTGTGAAAGAGAGTATGTTTAGTTCACAACTTCTATTTGTAGCTTTAGATGGCAATATGACTTTAAGTATGAAGAAGAATAGAAAAGACATTAAGGAAAATCCAGGTGGCCAACAGAAAAAAGAGCAGAATTCAAAATCAGATCTAACTCAGATTTAGGCTGTAAATGGAACAAAATATCAAAACGGTGGTGATACTATATACTATAAGACACTTAGTTAAAAGGCAAAACTTGAAAGGAAAAAGGAACATATAGATGATGCATTGCTCAAAATAAGGAGAAATTAATACACAGAGATATTAAAGGACAAAAGGTGACTGAAGCAGTCTGAGATGCATAAGTGACTAAAAACGGCATTAGATTTTGAGTTTCAACCTTATAACCCTTGAAGAGTCAGGGAGAATGCTTCGGCTGTGTTTGTTGAAAGAACAAAAGAAAACAAGTAAGGAGATCTTTGGTAACAATGATTTCACAAAGCATGGGAGAATATGAAATAAAGTTCAAAAATGTTGTGGAGCTGGAAAAAGAAGACCAACCAAAGAGAAAAATTTAGAAAGTATTCCTCAATAGGATGTGATAATTCCAAGAAATCCCAGAAATGATTCCAGTGAGTATGCAAGAAACAATCCTTCAAGTCTTGGTTCAGACTTCTAGGGACAGGCTGATGAACTTGTCCAGGAAGACAGTGGTTAAGTTAAGGCTGGAGTGGACTGGCTTGTAAGTCCCTCTCTTTAAACCAGTAGGAGATTTTTCTATCTTACTTTTGAAAAGGCAAGGAAAAATAAGACCTCATCTCAAAATAGCAATGGAAGCTACTGCAAGAGAGAGAGACTATTTCCCTTTACAGGAGGTCAAAGAGATGACAGGTGCACAACATTCCCAGAACACTCAAATTTGAAAGAGACTAATGTAATAAGAATTATTTAATAATAAGAAGAAATAATTTAATAATATATAAAGCAAGTAATTATGAGATTTGGTCCAAGTAAATGCTCTTTCCAAATGGAATTATTTTTTCCTTCTACATATGATATCATGTTACCATTATTTTCTATGAGAACACAAATTTTGAGGATTGTGTATATATAATTACATTCCTATCTTGAGCAGTGTTAAGATGTATCACAAATGCTACTCCTTTTATAGGATTCACTACTGAAAATGAGTATCTGTTAATTGCTCAGTGATGAAACATCTGTTTGCAAACAAAATACTTTTGGAAGAATATATTTTCAGGTGAGCCATGGAAGAAATAGAAACAATTAAAATACATTTAAAACATGATAAAAAAAAACAAGAAGTTATTAGTTATATAAACCTGTCGAGTATTTTTAAAAATTTTGTAAAGATGTCAGTGTCATACTTAATATGGAAGTATGCAAAATATAGTTAAAAGAAACAGAATACTGGTTTATGTTTTTCATAACATAATGAATCTATTGACAGTACATATATTGCTGTTATTTATAATCCCATAGTGACAAGAAAATGTCACCAATTACTGGCTACAATGACAGAGCACAATTTACTCCGAATGATTTATACCCGTTAGGGAAAAAAAGTAGGCTACAAAAAGACAGCTTCCATTCTACTCTCCAATAACAGTCTTTCAACTATTTGCAAAGGATAACAAATTATTTTTGTTAATGAGAATTTGCATAATTTTCCTGCATAACACCTTAAGCTACAAAATAAAATAAGACATTCCAAGATTTTTTAAACAGATAAAAACTGAAATATCATACTCATGGAGGAGGTCTTCATCAACACCCATTAACTTAGTCCCTTTCAAACCTAAATCTTTTTCTTTCTTTTTTTTTCTAAAGACAGAGGGACAGAGAGAGAGAGAGAAAAATCAATTTCATTTAATTTTTCATGTGGCTTTCATTGCTCCAACACGTCCTTGTGTATGTGGTGCTGGGGTTTGAACCTGTGTCCTCGCGCATGCCCGACAAGCATGCCAACCACTGAGCCACCACTCCAGCCCCTCAAACCTAGATCTTTTAAAAGATGCATTGACATTCAGGGTGTGATATTTATTGTCTACCTTGGCCTATTAAGACCTACAAGCTGAGGGCTGGAGCGATGGCTTAGTGTTACCGCACTTGCTTGGCATGCATGAGGATACGGGTTCAAACCCCAGCACCAGGAACACAATGAAGTGTCAGGGCAATGAAAGCCTTATGAAAAACTAAATTTAAAAAAAAATGGATTCTGGGGGCTGAAGCGGTGGTTCAGTGGTTATGGCGCTTGCCTTGCATGCGCGAGTACACGAATTCAAACCCTAGTACCACATACACAACAAAGTCTCAGAGCAATGAAAACCATGTGAAAAACTAAATAAACATTGATTCTGTCTGTCTCTCTCTCCCACTGTCCCCTCTTTCTTTAAAAAAAAAATGGATTCTGCCTCTCTCTCTCTCTCACTGTCCCAGAACACCCCAGTTAAAAGAAATATACAATGATAACATGAGAGGGGGAAAAGGAGAAGAGAGGCTGACAACCACATGCTGGAGAAGAAAGTAAACATGAAAATGCAATTGGAATAGACTGGTGAGATTGTGGGAATGTGTGGACAAAATAATAGGAAAATCTTGAACGAGTCACCTAAGGTGATCTGTGAACGAAGTATCTTAGGGAAAATTCTAAAAAAAAGTCACAGTGGACATTGCAACGAAATTAGGGGAAAAGTAGGAGGAAGAGGAAAATAACAGTAACAGCTAATTTTAACAGTTACAGTAACATCACTGAAAATCTTAGGTCAGAGTTAAATAAAAGCCAAAAAAGAAGATTTAACCATGGAAAACATTTTCAGGCAGAAACCATGCTTTTTAGCACAGTGTTGATATATATCATAGACAATAAAAAGAACTTTGAAAAGAAATGTAGTATTATTACCATTAAAAAGGCAAAGAGATGAGGCCTGAGCAGTGGCTCAATGGTTATGGCACTTGCCTGGCATGCATGAGGACACAGGTTCAAACCCCAGCACCACGTACACAATGAAGTGTCAGAGCAATGAAAGCCATATGAAAAACTCAATAAAAATTGATTCCTCTCTCTCTCACTGTCCCTCTCTCTTTACAAAAACAAACAAACAAACAAAGGCAAAGAGATGCTGGGTACATACATTAAGAGGGCAGTAAAATATAAGAAAGGTCTGTGTGTGTGTGAGAGAGAGATCTGGGGGAGAATTTTGGAGGTCCTCAGAAACTAAGGAGACATGATGAATTGGGGGCAAGTTCAGTCAACTATGAAAAACAATAAAGGCTAGGAGGTAGAATCAATTTATCAAGGAATGAATGTTGGCCCTAATGAGTTTTGAGAACAGAATAGTCTTGCTTCTCAAGTATAAGCAGGATCATAAGGTGAAGCTGGGGACCAAAATTTTTTTACTTCATACCAAGAATTTAGGACAAAAAAGTAGGGAAAAAGGCTAATTTAATATAGATACACGTTAATTCTGGAAAATCATCATATCTAATTCTGCTGCAGCTCTCTAGACTTCAAAGATGAGAACTACTGTCTGACAAAATCCAGGCAGTACTTCTGATGGCGATATTCAATGACGGGGCAGGTCCTTTAGCAACACAAAGCTAAACTGATTTGCTGAGATCATTTTCCCTCGAAACAACCCGCTAATCACATGAATAATCTTCTCATGAAATAATAATCTGAACCAGATTCTGTTTGAGGCCTGTGTACCTCAAGAAAGATACAGATAGTAGCATATGAGGAAACCTGGGGTAGAGATGATTCATGTACGATATCAACTGTAGCCGGGGTTAAACAAAACTATTTCACACCAAATGTCTCTCTTGGAAAAGTGTGTGAAAGAGGATAAAAGAAATGTCACTGACTCTTCTCTAATGCTAAAACTGATTTGATTATAGTTTTAAAAAGACTGAAGCCTGGGGGGTTACAGCAGTGGCTCGATGGTTACAAAGCTTGCCTGGCATACGCGAGAACACGGGTTCAAACCCCAGCACCATGTACACAAAAAAATGTTGGAGCAACAGGAGCCACATGAAAAACTAAATAAAATTGATTCTTTCTCTCTCTCTCTCTCTCACTCCCTCTTTCTTAAAAAAATTAAAAAAAAAAAAAAGATTGGAGCCTGGCATGGTGGCAACTCAGGAGGCTGAGGCAGGAGGATGGCAATATCGAGGCCAGCCTGCACAAATCAGCATAGACCCTTGACAACTCAGCAAAATCCCATTTCAAAATAAAAAATAAAAAAGACTAAGGATGTAGATGTGAAGTAAAGCACCCCTAGGTTCAATGCCCACTTACAAAGGAAAAAAAATCAAAAAGATTGAAATATTTAGGTCATGTCAGTTATTTTATTTGCATCTGTTAAAATTCTTGCTTGGTATGGTAAGGTGTTCACTAAAAAAATTTCTTCCTTCATATCACTAATTTTCTAAATTTCTATGATAAAATACCATAGAAGTCTTAACCTTAACTTATATGAAACTCTTAGCACTGAAACAAATTTGTTTTAGGATTCTGAAACGACTGAGTAATAGAGGTGGAATATTGACAGAACAAGAAAAAGACAAAACTTTGGGTTCGGGGCAACAGTGCATGTGGCACTAATTCCAAGGCCATAGTTCCTTTTCCTTTTTTTTTTTTTTTTTAAGTTCGTTCAACGTAGACTTACATATTGGAGGGAATCGTTACATTATTCATGCGTGGATGGATATTGACAAAGTAAATTGAGGCCAATCTCCTCTGCTCTACCCCCATGTTATAGATAGAAATAAGCACATACATGGGTATTAATTTTTGAATTTTCTTAGCTTCTCTGCCCACCTGTGTATAGTTGGGCTTCTCATGGGAGTCGAGAGTTCTCTCCCTCCCCTCCCTGCCTCCTTCGCTTCTCCCCTCAGCTTCATAGTTATGGTTGCCCCTGCTTATGTGAAAATTCACCTATGTTGAGCTTCTTTTTTGAGCTTAGCTAACTTTCAAACTGTCTTGGATGTAACTCTTATTAAGAGACGTACACAGAAATAAAGGAAACTTGGATACGCTTCATCGTTGCAAAAAAAAGGAATCTAATTTTTCTTGCCACTCTATGCGGTTTATGAGATTTTTGTGCTTCATGTCTTTCTTTGTTGGACCTATCTTGACCCAACATGACTTCTACTCTTGAGGGAAATCCTCAAGAGAAAACTTTGTAAAATTAGATTTGTAATCTTAACCAAAATTAACATATTTCAAATATGATTTAACAAGGAGGCACCGTCTGAGGAAACTCAGACTCAAAGACACAGGGTAAAACAATGAAGTATTTGTAAGACCAGAATAAGAAACCGGAGCTCTTCACTTCTAATCAAGTTGACCTTACCACCGTGTCTATGAAATTCTTTTCTTAATATAGAAGGATTACATTTTAAAGTAAGAAGTGTGAAGCAAATTTAGCTACACTGAAGCTCAAGGTGACATGGAGGACATTTACATTTTCAAAGCTCTTTCCCTGTCATTGGAAACTACACACTGTTACCATATGGATACCAGTTGATTCCATGTGAGGACAGGCAATGTGTCACAGTAGGTTTTGGAATTAGACTGTACTTTTAAATTCCTGTTTTGTCATTTAGTATCTTTGTGACCATAGGAAGGTATTTTGATTCTCTTAGTTTTCTCCTCTCTATTAAGTATGGGTAATACTAATCTCAGAGGATAGTTATAAACATTAAATGTAGTAAGTGCTCAATACACATCCAAATATCTCTCTCTGTACCTCTATCTCAAGCTCTACTCTTCCATTTAGATTCTCATATAATGGTATATATAATGAACAATCAAACAATATTCACATCCAAAATCCTTAACAATTACCATTGTAAAGATCACCATTACGAAATGCTTCTCTACAATAATGACACTTTCTATAGGAAGTCAAGGATTTTGGAGAGAACACAAAGTTTTCTGTACATAAGGGAATGACATCTGAATGGCAGAATCAGCATTGGTTGAAATGAAAAGAATTCTGTGAGTGGAATTATCAAATTAAAATTGGATAAAAATCATATCTCATGGAAAGGGCCAATATCAGCTCTCACTCCTTTCTGATATTGTTTTCAGAAATAAATCTTGCCTGACATCAGTTTGTATACCCCTGAATCCTGTACAAACTATTTTATTGTTTTAATTTATTGGTTCTTTTTTAGGTATACATGACATAAAAATAAACAATGATATAATTATAAGAGCACGGAGTTAAATTTGTTCTAATTCAATAATTCATTCCCCAGTTTCCCCCCTTCCCTCTCTTCCTCCCACTCCCTATTCAGAAAGTGGGGGACAGGGGAAATACTGTGGACTGATTTAGAGTAAGGTATCCTGCATACTCTTATGAAAATGTCAATGTTTATCCTATTGTACAAACTATTTTAAATACAGAAATCATGAGCACTCATGGGCATATATGGCCCAATATTCTTATCCCTTAAAGTACAATCTTTCACATCCAAATAGAGCCCCTTCCATCAATTTTACCCCTTTAGGGGCCAATTTGGAGCAGCTAGTGAAAATATGACAACATTTTAAAGAAGCAATGTAGTCTGTGATCCCCTTCAGATTCTCTGCACTAATCTCTTGATATTCTGAAATAAAACAGTAAATTCACTCAGTCTGCAAATGGTGAAACCAGAGAGTGAACAGGAGATTCTTGCAGTACAACTATTGACAATATCAGCTCCAGGAGTGGCAGCTCCTTGACTTGACAGGATACAAAGGCACAGGCAGGGTTAGGGTACCTGCAGTGCCTTTAACAGGACACCTACACAACCCAACTACCTTAACTTAAAATCTCAATCAAGATTGAAACTCATAGGAGAAAGCAGAATGTGATTTACACTTAATTATAATCTTGTATAGGAAATCAATTTTATGTTGTTATTGTTTTGAGATCTTCCAGGAAGTAACTAAAATGTATGGGAGTTAAATATTCTCAGATTCTGCTCTTTAATCTCTAAGGTCTCACACTGGTAGCAAATTAGTTCACCTTAGAGTATTACCGTATATGGGAATTAACTGGACCATTAAGATGTAGTATGCTTGTTGGACACTAAGCGATGACCGAGTACCCTATTCTAAGGGTTGACGCGAGAAACATGAAGAAATAACTTTGCTCTTTTGAGTGTCACTTGGATTGCTATTGTTCACTGTCCACCTTGTTCTTTAATGAAGCCATTACATTTTCCTTTAAATCCCCATTTATCTTTGGTGCTTGATAAAATCTTCACATTCTACACGCTGTTTCACAAACTGCAATGTGAACTCTTCTCTACTATAACATTACATAATTGGGCATTTGACAAGCTATTTATCTTTCTATGGCCTTTCCCCCCCCCATGGCAACATTTTTGAGGGTTCTGCATTCATAAGTTTGATCTTTGGCTCCTTCTTCTCTACATGATGATGCCTCGTCACCACCACCATAATTTTCACAGCATGACCTTCCTGGTTCCCCATCAAACCTTGCCTCCTCAATTCCAAGTTCTCCATATAGTCCATCCATCTTGTCCCAGTGCTGCTTAAGGCAAGAGATGGGACAGATCTACACACAGAGACAACCTTAAAACTTTCAACACAACATCTACAGCTCCTCCTTAGTAGATTTTATATAACTGTTAACTTGAATTCCATTTGCTTCCCAGGAGGAGGCAGCCAGATTTGGTGGACTCTTTATAATGCCTCATGTTTCCCCTTACTGCTTCCAAGCATTTCCTCAAATTTTTCCAACTACAAGCACATATTACTCTTCTGCTACGCTGAAATATATTTAACTGCCTCCCTAAATCCTGCTCAAACTCTATAAATTCAGTAAAATCTTTCCTTTTCTAAATCTTTATTGCTCTCCTTTTCTCAATACATTCAGCAATGTATTTCATATAGTGGCTTTGTCTTCTAATCGTTTCTTTTTGGTAAAGCCCTATATCTCTAAGCCTACAAACCTGACAGCAAAGAATACACTTTGTTCCTTAAAAATATGTCACAAAAAATTCAAAATAAGTATATCCACAAAATATGCACTTAATACAGCCTGACCTTTTTGTAGGATTAATGCTTTACTTTTTAATGAAAAACAGATCTCAATAATTGCTTCTGACATTATACATAACTTCCATAAAACTCTTTGTCTGTTTTTATACAGCCACACTATTTTCTTTTCACAATGCTTAAAGGTTACATATTACACTGCTAGTGGATAATTGTATATTCCTGAAAAGATTTATTTTTAGTTGGTATTCTGGATCTATCAGAAAATACCAAACCTAAAAACTACAATTTATACGAGGTATTTTAGAAATTGTATCCCACCTCTTCAAAAAGATTTAATAGCACAATTTTTATTGATGTTTCATCATTGAAATTTAAGTACATAAGCATATATTTTAGTATATAATAAGTACATATTGTGAAGCATCTTCTAATTATATTAAATGACATTGTTGAATTTAAAGTAGGCTGCATGAAGAAAATAAATTTAATTTCTTACCTTACACAATATATTAAAAATTAAAATGTATTAAATATAAAAAAGTAATATAGCTGGGCATGGTGGCACATGCCTGTAATCCCAGTGACTCAGAAGACTGAGACAGCAGGATTTCAAGTTTGAGGCCAGCCTCAGCAATACAGTAACAAGATCCTCAGCAACTTAGTGAGATCCTGTCTCAAAACTTAAAAAAAATAAAATAAAAAAGGGCTGGAGATTAGCTCCATGGTAAAGCATCCATGGGTTAGATCCCCAGTACCAAAAATTTTAAAAAAGCAATATAAAAAGAAGAAATATTATAAATGATAATTTAGGAGAGAAATCAACATTTCTGGCATAAAAGAAGCCTAAGTAAAAGTTTCTTTCTTTCTTTTTTTTTTTTAAAGAGAGAGGGACAGTAAGAGAGGCAGAGAAAGAGAGAAACAACTTTATTTAGTTTTTCACCTGGCCTTAGTTGCTCCAACACTCAGTTGTGTACGTGGTGCTGGGGTTTGAACCCGGGTCCTCGTGCTTGCCAGGCAAGCGCCGAAACTGCTGAGCCACCGCTCCAGCCCCAGTAAAAGTTTCTAAAACATTCTTTACATCAAAATTATCTCAAAATCAAACTGAGGAAAACATTTGTAAAACATTAAAATCTATATATTTATAAAGAGAAAGGGTTAAAAAGATCACCTTATATAAAAACCACTTGCGACTTAATTAGAATATGTATACATATATCTATGTCTATATCTCTAAATAATTATATATGTATATATTTTGTATATCTGTATCTATATCCCACATCTTTTCCAACAGACTATGGATCAATGGAAAGAGATCTACCTCCCAGTGTTATTCCTACCTGCTTTAAGGTTTTTTTTTATTTTTTTTTTAATAAGGATACAGAAACTTTATGGAAATGAATTGCCCATTCTGAACTGGATTAAATATAGATTTTCTTGGGAACTAGAAACTCTGCTAATGAGAGTGCACATGTTGAAGCAGGGCGGAATCCTGCTAGACTTGAGGACCACGAACCTGTGCTACGCTCAAGCTCTTTTGTTCTTGGAGTTTGCATCACTTTTCGAGTCTTTATTATTATGGACTTTACAATGTCTAGGAGCACAGGACCAACATGGAAGGAAATGCTTACACATAACAGGTCTTCCAAACCTGTCTCACCAAGGCCACATGTATACAAGGAGGGGAGCAATGGAGAGTCAATGCCCTAGAGCTCTTAAATTCCACTGTTACCTGCAATGTCTTTATGTTAAGATGCATTTCTTCATATAGCCCAACAGGATAACAGAGGCACAAACTGGCAATTCACAAAAGAAAAAAGTACAAATGGTATACACATATATGAAAATGTATTCATCCATTAATCAAATGAATATAAATTACAGCCATAATAAAATACTCTGTTTCATCTATAAAACTGCCAAAAAGAGAAAGCAGGGGAACACTTGTCAATGCCTTATGGGAAAAAGAAAATTTTTTTTCATATTGTTGATGGGAGTGTAAATTGAAATAGACCGTTTTGCAGGGCATTTTAATAGGGTTATCAAAAGCCTTAAATTGTACATACTCATTGGATCTGAAATGCCATTTCCAAAAATTTATCCTATGGTAATAACAGAATTAGGTGTGAATTCTTAGTCACTAGGATAGTTATTACAACTGCTTTTTTCCTAATTTATTTCCTTAAACTGGCAGATAAAAATGTATGTGTTTATCATGTACAGCATGATATTCTGAAATATATTCACATGGTGGAATGGCCAACTCAAGCTAATCAACATGTGTATTGCCTCAGTACTTATCATTTCTTTGTAGTGAGAACACTTAAAATTTACTTTCTTAGCAATTTTCAAGAATAGAAAATATTATGTAGTCACAGTGGAGCACAACTATAATCCCAGGAACTCGGGAGACAGAGACAGGAGGATGGCAAGTTTGAGGCCAACCTGGGCAACTTAGACCTTGTCTCAAAATAAAAGATAAAAAGGGCTGGGATATATCTCAATTTTAGAGCACCCCTGGGTTTCATCCCCAGTATCTCAAAAAGAAAAGAAAAAAAACCCGTTACTTACTATAGTCCCCACAATATAAAAGAGATCTCTTGGATTTATTACTACTAAATGAAATTCTGTATTCTTTGAGGAACATCTCTCCAACCACTGTAATTTAAAATAGTAAAAAATTCAAACAACCAAATGGCCAAAAGTAGTGGGTATGCAAAACAAATTAAGATAAGGTATATCATAGAAAAAGCATTATGTAGTTGAAGTATATCTAATAACATAGGCAAACTTATGTGAAGAGAAATTGCTATTTATGTTCTTTTAAAAAATATAAACAGATAAAGAAAAAAATATAAATACCAAAATAGAAACTGGTTAATATTATCCAAATTTGTTCTATTGTCTAATGAACATGTAATGCTAAGTAATTAAAATAAAGACATGCATTTAAGAAATGCATGGGTTTTATTCTTAAATTCGTTTCCTCTAAAATTCCACTTTTATTTTATCTGTCATATCAAATCATTTTAGGTTATTAAGACAGGACTTTACAAATAATGATTAAGTGCCTAAAAATTCTACTGATTATCTGAAACAAACCCTAAATAGGCTCATTTAAAGCATTTTGTTCACCTAGAAGCACATTTTGTACCTGCCATCTATTCAGTGGTGCTCCAGTCACAGCAAATGAGACACACACAGTCCATTACGGGGAAACGTCTCCTACTTGTTTTCTGCGGCAACTGACATTTCATTCAAGCACTTTCAAATCCCCCAGGAATCTCCATCTGCTGTATGTCAAAATTTTAAGATCTCTCTTTGTGAACTTTAAGACTCCATATAAACCAGTTGGAAGGGCAAGCCTACTTCATCCTGCTTCCTTGATATTAACCAGTGTAGTCCAAATCATTATTTCACAAAGTCACCATTTTCCAAATTTTCAATATGCAAATAACTACATCTCTAACTATTTATAGCCTATTTCTAATTCTCTTGGACATTATTGTAACTACACTTTTTGGTCCCCTTTTGTGTATTTTTAAAAAATATTGTTTTGATATTGTCTCAGAGTATTTATTTAGAAATAAAATCTAATTATATAATTATG
>PVKS010028683.1:0-10997 GCA_004027875.1 Aplodontia rufa
ACACACTCTGGTTTAGTGTCTGGGCTCAAGGTCATAGGCAGTAACTTGTGAGCATGCATCTGCTGACCTCAGCTGTTGGCAGTGTGCCTTCTTTGTTTGAGCTATACCTAAAAAGGGCCTATAGAAAGTGGTGAAGGGGAAAGAGTCCTCTGGATGGAATGAAAGGACAGACTCTCTGGTAGGAGGCGGCCCCTGGCTCCCTTCTCTCCCTGGGGAGAAGTCCGTTGTCTCAGCCCTGTTCTACATAAGCCTGTTCACTCTCACTGCTTGTTTTACTTCCCTAAATAAAACTGCTTGCTATGGTTGTCTTTGCGGTGTTCATTCTTCAGCTCAGTGGGACAAGACTTGTCCTCAGTATCAGCACAGTATGAATCTCATCCTACTCTTTCAGTACTGCTTAAGGATCACTGCCTGTCTTTTAGACCTTCCAGTGTGTCATACCCTTTTCAAAAACCACAGAGCCTTTGCACATGCTGTTCGCTCTACCTGGAACACTAAGCCCCATCCCGTCCCCACCATCTGTCCCCTGTGCCTGCCTAGCTTCTGCTTAGCTTGAGCTCAGCACCATCTTAGAGGCTTAGGGAAGCCTCTTTACAATAGTTGGGTTTCATTAGTATAGGCTTTTGTATTACTGTTTAGCTTTCCCCCCATTGGGCTTAGTGGTTATAATTTATATCCTTGTAAATTGTTTTCCTACCTGACTATAAACTTCATAAGGGCAGCAGATAGTGGGCCTGATTTTGGTCTTTATTATATCCCCAGGACTTAGCACAGCACCTGGTATGTATTAGATACACCATAAATATTTGTCGAATGAACGCATAACATGAAGGAATCAGATTTGACTGTTATGGTTGATTAAGTACACATACAAATCCAGTATCAAAGACACTATAAAAAAATGAAACTTGCAGGGCTGGAGCAGTGGCTCAGTGGTAGAGCACTTGCCTGCCATGTGTGAAGACCTGGTTTCAAATCCCAGCACCACATACACAACTAAGTGTTGGAGAAACTAAAACCAGACTTTCTCTCTCTCTCTCCTTTTTTTTAAAATGAAACTTGTCTTCAGAAAAATCATCTAGGGGATTGCCTGCTCATTCATAGCTGATGTGAGAAAGGAATTTTGGAACAACTGTAAAGAATTTTTTTTTTGATTGGATGCAGAGGTGCCTACCTCTAATTCCAACAGTTTGGGAGGCTGAGGCAGGAGGATCAAAAGTTTGATGCCAGCCTAGGCAATTTAGCAAGACCCTGTCTTGTTTTGAGGGTGGGGGTCCTGGGAATTTAGCCTAGGGGTGCTTACCACTGAGCCACATCCCTAGCCATTTTTTGTATATTTTATTTTGAGACAGGGTCATTCTGAACTCAGAATGCTTAGGGCCTTGCTTAATTGATGCGGCTGGCTATGAACTTGCAATCCTCCTGCCTCAGCCTCCTGAATCACTGGGATTAGAGGTATGTGCCACCATGCTTGGCAAGACCCTGTCAAAATAAAAAGGACTGGAGAACTCCTAGGAGACTGGAGAGTGGGAATATGGGGGAACCATCTCAGAAGCAGATGTCATTCCTCCACGAGATACCCATTTAACGCAAGAGTTCTTCTGAGGGAAACAGCAACAGGGGAAACCCAAGCTGGGCATCCATGATTTGGCATTACCCCTGGATAACTAAGTATATATACATTGGTTATTGATGGTTTGATAATGTTTTCCCCTAAATTGTATCTCTATATACATCTAATAAAAAATAAAAAAATATAAAGGACTGGGGTAATGTAGCTCAATGGTAGAGAGCCCTTGATTTCAATCTCCAGTATTAGGAGGGGGAAAAAAGTCTTTAGTTGCCCTTCAGTATCTGCTGGTGGTGATTGGTTCTAGGACCCTTCAAGGATGCTAAAGTCCACAGATGCTCAAGTCCCTTATACAAGGTGGCATGGTATTTGCGTATAATCTATGTACATTGTCTATGTTAAATCATCTCTAGGGTACTTATTATTACCAAATACAACATAAATGCTATGTAAGTGGTTATATTGTTTAAGACATAATGATAAGATTAAAAAGGTCTGTTCATTTTCAAAGTTCTTTTTTCCAAATATTTCCCATCTGTGGTTAGTTGATATGGAGGGCCAACTGTAGTTTATAAGCCACTTAAGAAAATTATCCTTTTGATAAAAAAAAAAAAAAGATATCCTGCTTGAATGTTCTCATTGTTTTCAAGAAGAACTTTCAACTTCGAGACACCAAATTCTACTTTCAAAGAATGAAATTTGCCACTGTTGAAAATTTTAAAAGAATGTTTTATGCATGAAGAGGGACCTGGAAGAGCTGTTCTTGAATTGTTTAGAGCATTGGTGGGCATTTTGGTCTTGCGTGTGTAGTCTTTGAAGAGACTGACACTCCTGTGGGTGTGTGGGTTTTCCTGTTCCTGTTAAAATTTTTTATGATTTCACTCCTCATGCAATGATGTTTCAGCTTTCTTCTGGCCACAGGGTGAAGAGATGCTATTTAAACTTTTTAAGTCATTCACTTCATCTTTGTGCTTTTTGCTCTCTATGGGCAAAATAAATCTTGCAGATTTTTTTTTTTTTAACCAGAAAGGACTATAATAGGAATCAAGGTAATTATAAAGTGCTTTAAATTCCTCGGATGTTGAATTCTATATCTAGGAAAATTTTCTGTTACTGTGATTGATCACAGAACTGGGGCCACATTCTTCAATTGAAAAGCATCAAAGAATTCTTGCCAAGTTCTGTTATTCAAGGTTATTTAATACTTCCCTGTGCTTAGAGACTAGCTCTTTTCCTCCTTCTTGGTAGATGCTGTTCTTCTACCATCTGCCTTTGGAAGATGGTGTGGTACTTAATCCCTGGGAACACTTTTAGATATTACTGAACTGGTAAAAGTAACTATTGACAATCATTTTTTTTTTTTTTTCTTTTTGGTACTGGGAATTGAACTGAAGGATGTTAGGTTAATCCCCAGCCACTGGCTGGGAGCCAGGCTTCAGCCAGGCCTTGCAGCCATGGTGGCTGGCTGAGGGCAGGGCATCACCAGCTTGCCTGCTAAAAGAACAGCCAATCAAGACACTGGCAGACAAGCCCCAATGGTGTCTCAAGAACACTTGATGATTGATGGATCCATCAGCCAATTTCAGAGAGGCCATCCCCATGAACTTCTCTCCTTTCCCCAAACTATAAAAGCAGCTGCCCAGATGAAGTCCAGCCTCATTTTTACTGCACACCATTTACCCTGACTGCCCTCATTATGGTGGTGCAGTTGAATTTGGCCCAGGAGCTGCAAATTCCCAATAAACACCCACGCCTGAATATACACCTGTGGCATCTGACTTTCTGATTTTTTTACAAGGGGTGCTTAAACACTGAGCCACATCCCCAACCCTTTTTATTTATTTATTTTTGAGACAGGGTCTCGCTAAGTTATTCAGCACCCCAGTAAGTTGCTGAGGCTGGCTTTGAACTTGCGATCCTCCTGCCTCAGAGTACCTGGGATTACAGGTGTGTGCCACTGCACCTGAACCAGGGCAGTTGTCACAGCTACATTCTGGTCACCTCCACCACTATAGTTTTCACTTTTCACCTTTGAGAAAACATGCTCCAATCAGCATGATTTGATGGTTCCGAATAGTGTACAGCTCCGTAAGCTATCATTTTGGTGGGAAGCCTTAGTTTTGTGGCCATAACATGAATTTTTTGACCTTTTGTTCTGGTGTCCTTGTTTGCACCTGAGCAATAGAGGCTTAGCTTGCATTTGCTTTTTGTTTCATTTACTGTTTGGCATTAAAAGCTTACCTTTTCCTGCTGCTTCAGTTCTGACAGTGTCTTCTTTTGCAAATACATTTTTTTTCTGTGCCTAGCAATAGTATCACTATTCATGAGAGAATGATCTTTTGAATGTGATCTGTTAAAGAGTGACTCTTTGCTCAGTCTCCTCTTTGGCAGGTTATTGCTTTTTGGTAAATAAGGCTGATGGAAAAAAGACCTTTTGCCTGTCTTTGAATCTCCATGAACCTGGGTGTAGTTGAATCACCACCTCTTACCTGAACCTGACCTTTATATGTAGGAGCACTGGCCAGCCACTCCCTGTCTCCAGGTGGAATTGTCCCCCAAAGGGGTTTGACTAATGTCACAGGCATTTTGACTGAGATGCACTTTTAGTATTTGCATTAAGCCCTTTATTATTTTTATTATTATTTTCAATCATCCAGGCTTAATCGGGGATCATGTTATTACCCTGTGTGTTTAATATGTCCAGTTCATGAGCTCACCCCTTACCTAATAGCTGGGCTATTTCCTGTGTGGAGTGTGAAGGGAAAGGGAGTCTCTCTTTTGGGTGACATAGTGACATCCTGGGAAGTTATTTTGCTGTGGCTCAGGAAGTGTTAGGAACGATGGCAGGCATGTGCTAAAGTTATTTGTGCCCACTGAATGAGCACTGACCACTGCAAGGTTATGAAAAGTTAATGCAGATTTAGTGCCTTGTAAACATAATTCCCTGCTGTCTCACCTGATGACCTGCTCAAGTCCAGGCTACATGTGAGTTGGGCAATTTAAAGCTGGTGAAGAAGGGATAATAAAGATTCAGGACTGACCATTTAGCTGTGAAGGAGATAGGCTGTTTGCTTTACTAATCTTGTAAGGCGGAAGCAGAAGTGAAGAGAGGTTTAATAATTGCCCAGTGTCACATCAGAAATCAGTGACAGAGTTGGAATCTGAACCCAGACCTCCGACCTGCAGCTGGTGACCTTGACTACTGCTCATGGCCTTTTCTCTGGGAGGGAAGCATTATGTGCCATGAGAAATAATATAGGCTGCTGGGCTGGGGGTGGCGCTCAGTGGTAGACTGTGTGCTTCGCCTGCTGGAGGCTCCCTGGGTTCCATCCTCAGCACCAGCAAAACAAAACAAAACAACAACAAAATAAAACAATGCATACACACAAACAAGTGAAAAAATACCCAAACCCTTCTTTATTGAAAAGGTTAGACAAATTCGGTTTTAGAAGATAAATTAGTAAATTACTGGAGGTTTTCTTTTTAATTTAAATTTTTATCTGGTGTTTGTTTGTTTGACACATAGTTGTGTGTATGGTGCTGGGGTTTGAACCCGCGTCCTTATGCATGCCAGGCAAGCACTCTACAGCTGAGCCATCATTCAGCCCAACCCCCAATTACTGGAGTTTTTGTTGAGCCAGTTTTTAAAAATTTTTATTTTAAAAGAGAAGGGGGGAGAGAGAGAGAGCGAGAATGAATCAGTTTTATTCATTTTTCCATCTGGCCTTTATTTCTCCAACACTTAATTGTGTATGAGGTGTTGGGGTTTGAACCTGGGTCCTTGTGCATGCTAGGCAAGCACTCAAATGGTTGGACTACTGCCCCAGCCCCTATTGAACCAGTTTTGGTATAAAATAATGACTTTGCTTTAAAGGAAATAAGACAGTAGTTTATTCTGAGCCAAATATGTGTGGCCATGACCTAGCAAGATTAGATTCAAGTTACCCCTAATAAGATGTTACACCCTGGAAGAGGTCCTGTGAACTTTGAAATTCACAGAATAAAAGAAAGTCATAAGTTAATACATTTCCAGTGACATTGGTGGGGGCATCAGGTAGGCTTTTACAGCAAGCTGGAAAATCTCTTTGTAGGTTCCACATGTTCAGACTCTTACAGCGTTCTTGGTTTAGGGTCGGTGGAGGCTGGAGATCTGCTAAGCCTAGTGATATGTTCCAGGAATCTGTCATGAGAATGTTAGGTCACATACAGAAGTTAAGGCAGTTGGTTATTAAAGGGCCTAAGATTCGACTCTCAACCTATAACACTCCACAATCACGGGGTTCTAATCAGCCACAGCAGTGTGCAGGATTTGTATGTACAAATGAAAGGAGCTTCTTCAGAGAGCCTTCTGTGCAAGGAATTAAAGTGGGATGGTTTGCAGAGTGACTGGGTGGTTGTATCAATTTGTGAAGATAAGAAGTCCTGGTCCTTAACCTGGAGGAGGCAGATATGAACAGCTGACTATGCGTAATTCCATATGCACCAGGATCCAGAAGGCTGTGAGGAGGGTGAAGCAGACCACGGGGAGCACACCCGTCCTCAGGTGAGATGGACCAGATTTGAGCTTAGGTGGCAACTAGGGAGGAGGGGTGAGGCTGGAGGTTCAGCCCTGGTCAAGGGCAGGGGAAGGAGGGTGGAGCAAGTGATTACTCCCCTTGGGAGAACCTGGGAAGATGGCCTGGGTGGGGTAGTGTTTAAACGTGGCCTTTTAACCTGCAGAGAGGAAGGGAAGGGTGCCCTGTGGTGACATTGCTCTGACAGGTTTTACAGCACAGGGTGTGTAAGGGAGAAAGCCACCAGGTTAGGCCTTAAGTCACAGCTTGCTTCAGGCAAGCCGAAGGAACTTGATGTAGGTTTTCTAGGAGATGAACATCCTCATGGTCTTGGGAATTCATTCTCACAGGAGTGTGTAAGAAAAATTGGAATGGGGAGGAAGAGGAGGCTGGGAGGCGGTTGTGGTGGCTACTGTGATGGCCCCGATGTAATGGGGTTCTGATTTAGGGCATGGATGGTGGCACAGGGCTGAGGGTGAGATACTGGGATGGTGGTGGAAGTAGAAACTATAACGCAGTCTTCTGATAGGAAAGTTAGGGAGAGGAAGAGGAACGTGGCTCCGCGACAGCATAGGAAACGGCTGGGACCTCTACTGGTTGGGATGCCATTGGGAAATTTTTCCTTCCCATCTTTCAGTGCCGTCTGCTAGAGCAGCTCGTTCATTGTAAGTGACAGGAAACAGCTTTGCTTCCCTGGAAGAGTGCAAATGTTTGTTCCTGGTGGAAAATCATAACTAATTGTGTTTACGTTTTCACCTTGGCTGCCATGAAGCATAGAATCAAATTCTCTGTTCAGCTGTAGTCACAGGACCTTATGTCTTCTTATTTGAATTCTATTCCAGTTTCTCTCTTCCTGGACAGTCTCCCTTTTCTATTCTAATTTATATTTTCCTTGATCATGAATTTTAGTTTTCTTTTGTAACACATGCAGTTCTCATAAGCCACTTCAAATTCATTGTATAATTAGATGTGGGTTAAATAAATAATGCCATATGCTGCTTACTATGAGATATTCTCAGAATATTATAGATCAGTAGATAAATATAAGCACTCATCCTATTTTAAATTTACATGTTTTTTAAGCATGTTCTCTATGACCTTTGTCTTCATTGATAGTTTTAGGTAAGTGGTACAGTAGTATACAGTGGTATGGTCTGGTAACCGCAGACTATAAAAACTAAATGGAAAATATCATAACAGTGAGAGCCAAGTTCGTGAGTAAATATTTGCATATTGACCCAGTCCCCTTGGCTGTTAGTTAGGTGTATGAATGCGTAATAGGAATTGAAAGAGGTTTTTGGTTAGTCATTTACATATAATGGTCCATTGGAAACTTGGAGTTGATTTTCTTAATGGCATGGAATGAATCAGATTAGCTCAAATTTGATTTTATTTATAGTCCGTGTATGCAAACCCTGCCTCAGAAGACTGGGTAGTATTTGTAGGTTGTTCACTATGAGCAATTAGTAGATAACTAGTTAGGTAAAAAGAATGGCTCCTCCTGCAGCTTAGATTTCTGTTGTCTAAAGAAAGATCTTTCTCACTCTGTAAAAGGAAACCTTTGCTTTCAGTGGCCAGGTGAGGAAGCACCCTGCTTTATAACAAAAATCTTTTAAATTAAAATAGGCAAATAATTTAAAGGATATTTGTGGTGGTCAGATTTTTTCCTATTTAACCTCCATTAAAAATCCCCTCCCCAATTTTAAATTTGATAAGTATCCTCTTTCCCTCAAACCACCATTTCAGTCCTGATAATGTAGAAGAATATAAATCTGTGCTAATATAAATCTAAATGGTGCAAAATAAAAACTTTGCAGAGTAAATGAGACTATTTTGGGGATTTTTCTTTTAAAAATAGTAATTCCCAGGTGGAAGACACATTTGTTTCTGACTGATGGCCTGTTTGTATTTACTATGGAATATCACAATGTTGACATAAAAATGTTTTTGTGATTCAGTTTGTATGAGGAAACAAATGAGTTAAATAACATGACGGCATTTATCTATTTGGACCCTAAATGTTCCACAAAGAGTGCAGTTATTCTCAGCGAGGCACTATGTAGGTCTCTTTCCATTTGTGCTGCAGGTGTGGAGCCAAGCCCTGTTCTGTCTCCTGTCCATATTAAATTTCTTGGTTTTCATTAGAGGTTCTTACCCTCAAACTTATAACTCTTTATTATAAAAAATCTTTAGGATTCTTATTACATTAAACAGAATCTTCTATTAGAAATCACAGAATGAACTTCTTTCTGATCTTGGTATTTAAAATAGTTGTTCTTTCTCTATGCAACTGGTTTATTTTTACCCTGTGGACATGGAATCAGAGAACAGATCATTTTCCCTCTGCATGTTGGCTGCTGTGAAGCCTCGAGTTCCTCCTTCCTCTTTTTAAATACAACACTGCTTTTCTGTCTCTTGCTGTACCTCGTAGCTACAGTTCTTGGTACGCACATCTGATCCAACTCATTTAAAAGCTGCTTGAAGACAAGGCTTCTGCTGCTACTCTTTATATCCTTTCTTTGCAGTGCACATTTTGGGCATTCAAATAAATGGCTGAATTGAGTATTAGTCATTCAAAGTAGTTTCTTGGCTCAGGATGTGGCACAGTGGTAGAGAGCTTGCCTAGCATGCACACATGGCCCAGGTTCTGCCCAGCACTGCCAAAAAAAAAAAAAAAAAAAGTCTGTGTTGGGCCTTTCATTATGATAAAGATATGGAAAACATGGTACAATGAAATAGGATGCTGTTAGGACGAGAAAAATTGGTGAATACAAAAGTCAACATAGGCTATTTTCCTCTATGTCAGACCTACCATTAATCCATGAATTCACTTATTATTCTGTATTATTAAATTCCAGTACGAATGGGCCTAGCCATGGGTAGACAGAACCACGGAGTGAATTGTAATGGCAGGTAGCATATAATCAAAATACCTAAATAGAAAAGTCCATTGAAATGAAAATGAGCCTCATTAGCTGAAGGCACAGATCATCAATTTAACACACTGTTGATAACTTTTAATAATGCTTTTCACAAAATCTATATTCGATTGCATTGAGGAGGGTAACCTTTGTTTCTTATCAATTTAAAAATATATTTTACTTATTGAAACCCTGTTTCAAATGAAAAAATAAATCAGGGCTGGGGATTTAGCTCAGTGGTAGAGTACTCCTGGGTTTGATCCCCAGTGCCCCCCCATAATAAATAAAAAAACAGGAATAAAATATATTTTATCAGTTAGCACATGTCTATATGGTATTGGTAAGCATCATGGTTCTAATGGTGAAACTTTATCATATGCTTAAAATAATACCATAAAAAGAACTTAATTCTTTGATTCTATTTCTTGCTCCTTTCCCCTCCTCCAGAAATCAAACAGATTTGTTTAATTAAAAACAACAACAAAAACCCAAACTTGCCATCCCATAATTTTATTTTTTAAAAATTTCACATCAGGGTCTTGAAAGGGTATCTTTTGCTAGGTGTGGTGGTGTACACTTGTAATCCCAGCGGTTTGGGAGGCTGAGGCAGGAGGATCACAAGTTCAAATGGGGTCTCCGGAACTTAGTGAAGCCCTAAGCAACTTAGTGAGACCCTGTCTCAGTGATAAAAAAGGATGATATATGGTTCAATTTTTAAGCACCCCTGGGTTCAATTCCTGGTATTGAAAAAAAAGGGTAGGGCGAGGCTTTTGTAACAGTATGTTGTTGAAAGCATATCTTTAAGGACCCTTTGGATGACATCCCAATGTATTCAGCATAACAGTGACTATATAGTTTCAAGTTTTCTTCTGAAACCTATTTTCTTCAAATGACACTTAGATAGCTGCATCCTCTACATACAAATATGTTCTAATCTACTAGACTCAAATGGAGAACTTAGTCTTTAATTAATGGTAGAGATCGTGCTGTATGAAGAGGGTGACTTGGCTGTATAAAGCGCTGACTGGAATCTACCTTGTGAGGTTGTGGGATTATTAAGTTTATTATTCATGATGTAATGGTGCCTAGCATGAAGGAAGTACTGTAATATAAATATTTGCTGCTTTTATTATTGCTATTTATGACTTAAGCCGTTTATTTGTGTAATTAATTTTTTTTCATTACATTACTCCGCAGAAGGATGTGATCCTCTTCTGATGCAAATGCAAGGAATTCTGCTTTTAGGAGAAGTGACTGAAAAACTAGAGAGATTGGGAAGTTCCCTTCTGTGCCCAGCCGCCTTTTGCTCTAGGATGAAGCTATTTAAGTTCTGTGGGCCTCTGTTTCTTCATCTGTAAGCTGGCAGTGTAAGACGATACCTGTTCCAGGGTGATGGATGGGTCCCTGTTCTCTCTTCAAACCACCGATTCTCTGATCTTTCCTTCTGCCTAAGCAAGAAGGTTGGGATTATTTGTGTCAAACTCTTTGATCTAGGGTGGTAGAATTTCAGAACTGGAAGGGGCTTTAACCAAGCACTCCACTCCCTGAGAACGCAGCTCCTTTCAACTTCACATAGTTGTGTGTGTGTATATACAAGCATGCGTGCACACGCTCTCCTTTGATCTCTTATCTTTGCTTTTTTCAAAGCATTTTTTTTTATGTACTACATGATGTATTTACTTACTTTGTTTATCTTCTGTCTCCCTGCTTGAATGCTGGCTTCATGAGGACAGGGATCCGTTGTCTTTTTGTTCAAGTACATGATATATGTGTACTATGGTAGGTGCCAGGTAGGGGCTCAAAAAATATCGTTGGATGAAGGAATGAATTGAGTGGTTGATCTTCTAGTAAGCATTTCAAGCAATTGGTCACTTCTGATTCTCTTCCAAAACAACTGTGTCATGTTTTTTCTGATTTCTACCAATGACAATCCTTCCATGTTACCAAGAGCAA
>PVKS010028683.1:11097-26262 GCA_004027875.1 Aplodontia rufa
AAAAAAAAAAAAAAAAAAAAAAAAAAGAAAAGAAAAAGATAGATGGGGCTGAGTATTCTCTGACAGAACCTTATAAGCCAGAGCTATGGGTAACTGACTCACTGTCCAGGAAATTAATTACCCAAATTTATTGCTAAAATTATAGCTTCTGCTGGTTTAATACTGCCTGTGGCATGTTAATTCTATTGGAGACTCCTTGTTGCTTCCCAAGTCCCAACTCTTGGGCTGGAGTCCAGTGCATTCCTAGAACCTTCCAGTTCTGTCGCACACTAGTGTCCCTTGTCATTCTGCTACCCAGCTGAGGCCTCCTCCTGAGCGCCTGGTAAAGAAAGCCTTCTGGTTTCTGCTTTACAGTCCCTCTGTGCATCTGTTGTTTCTCTCCCCCTCCACCTGCTCAGGCCTATGCTTTGTGAATGACCAGGGAAGCTTTGCAGCCCTCACTTACCTGAAGCCATCTATGTTTTTGGATTCCTAAATACTGCATTGTTCTTGAATATTTAATGAAATAGACTAATGAATATTCAATGAGAATATTGAATATTCCTTATATCCTTATTGAATATTCATTAGTATATTTATTGCTTTCCTTATTGATGATAACTTTTTGACTAATGCAGTAATGGAGGTGGGATTAGTGAATAAATTACAAATCATAACTAACTGTGGTACAAAATTGACTTAATATAAGTGTATTTATTAGCTTACAATGAAGTCAAGGGGTTTAGAAAATCCTGATATGAGGTTATTCCTACTATTTTATTTTTGGTATTAAAATGTTCTTCTAAAAAATTGGATGAGCTCTGTGTGGTAGCACATACCTGTAATCCCAGCTGCTCAGGATGCTGAGGCAGGATGAGCACTGGAGTTTAAGAGTTAAATAGTCTGGGCAACTTAGAAACTGTCTGAAAAATGAAAAAAGAAGGATAAGATACAATTATCTAGTAAGAATAATGGCTTCAAGTGAATTACTTGTGGTTGGAAAAATTGAAAATAGGCAATTGAATTTTTTGTGTGTATGTGTGCATGCGTGTGTGGGCACACACACACATTACACATATTTAAGGTAATTTGACTGAGGTCTGAGAAAGACAGGTGCTGAGTGATGGCCACTCCCTGCTCAGTCTCAGCAGCACCTATTGTTCAGGGTCTTTCAGATTTCAGACTCTCATGCTGCGGTTTGGCTGTGGTTATCCATCCAGGAGATGCATGAAAGTCAGCTTCCATGAATGCAAAAGAGTCACCTCCCCTGTATGCAAAAGAGTTCTCTTCCATTTCTTGAACCTCAAAGAACATTTTTTTCTTGTTCAGTGTGGATTCATCTAGGCAGTGGCCTTCTGTGTCCTACGTGAGTCAGCTTTCTGCAGGTCCATCCGTAGAGAAACTTTCCTGGCTTTCTGATTTTTCAGGTTGATGAAGGAACTAGGGATTTATTTGCTAGTTTCCTTTCCAAATCTTGAACCATTTGTTTTTGTGTCTCATGTTGTAAGGCAGGTTAGCATTCTCCTCCTCTTCCTGATTGTTCCACAGTTTCAAGTTTCCATTGTTTTGTCAAATTCCCTATAAGTTCACCCTTGGATTTTGACATATTAATTATTGGGAGTATTTGATCACATGTAATCTTACTGATGTTCAACAATACCACAGAACTCGTGTTTGCACAGAATGCTGGCAGAGTGACAGGCTGCAGGAGCCAGCGTTATGTGCTGCACAGCTGATTAGGGAAGGCGCAGGTGGGTGTTACAGCACCCCAGACATGATTGCTTACCCTGTGCTTCCAGACAAGATGCCTGCTGTTCAAATGGATGGAAATGGAAAAAATTATGCTGAGTGAAATATCCCAAACTCAAGAGACTAGGGGCCAAATGTTTTCTCTCATATGTGGAAGCTAGAGGAAAACCTACGACAGGATGACAGTCAGCTGAGTTTAAGTAATGAACTCACCATAGTTGAAAATTCTCATAAGCTGGGGGAACCATTCCTAGGAAGGTGGGGGGAGAAGGGAGGGAGGCAGGGAGTGGAAGGAGGGATAAGGGGAGTTATCAATGCAACAGGGAATACTCAACTCCCATTAGAAGCCTAGCTATGCACAGACAGCCAGAGGTCCTCAGAAATGTCAACAATTATTACACATGTATATGTTCATTTCAGATTATAGTATGGTGGAATTACAGAGGAGACCTGCTCTTGAAGAATGGATGAGGGGGGGTAGATCCTGCTCTAGGATCAGCCTTAACTTACTGTCTCACTATGTCAGTAGCCATGCATGCATGGATATGTAACAACAGTTCCCTCCAATATGTAAGACTGTGTTGAATTAAAAAGAAAAAAGAAACCTGCTATTGCAGTCAGTTTATTGGAAGCAAGGAGCAGAAGCCCCCTCAAGTGAACTTAAAATAGCCCAGCCCCTTAAAGATGTCAGATTTAGCAGCTAGTCTCAGTGACACTAGTAGATCCACTAGGGACTATGGTGTGGGCTAGGAAGGTGGGAATCCTGGTCCCTGCCTCCTCTCTCATTCTTCTTTCTCTTCCCTCTTCTCTGGTGTGGGTCAGGGTGTTTACACCTGATGGCATCTACATGACCTTCCGCTTTTCAACACCTGCTGGAACCTACGCTTTTCACAAGTCAGATTCTCAGAAGAAACAATTCCATTGGCTTAGTTCAGCCTGTGGATCCGAGGCCGGGTGAGGTCACTGCCCTGGTATCATGGATCTTTTGGGGCTGGGATAGTGGAGGAGCTACGTGGTAGAAGTTGGGCAGCTTTTAGTTGGATACTGCAGGCACCTCCCGCATTGGTTCTTTGTTTTAAATCCTTCATGTGTCCTGTCCTTTTATCTATTTGTTACACATTTGAGAGACTTTCTTACTATTGTACAGTACTTGCATTGAATTTTTATTTTGGCAGAAGTATTTTATCATTGTTTATAATCATTTTATTTTCACTGTGTCTTATTCTTGTTCAATGGTTGTAATATCTTGAAATTCTTTGAGTTTTATTTTATATTTTAAATTAATCTTCTGTTTCCTGAATGAACTTTTCCCCTCAGGGTTAGTTTTCTTCTTCCCTGTGTTACTGATTTTCCTTGTGGGCTTGGTGGCCTATTTACAATTAACAATGAAGAACTGGGGAGTTTCCTCTACTCTTAAAAAGATCTATTGGTAGAGTTATTGTTTCTCTCTCTCTCTCTCTCTCTCTCTCTCTCTCTCTTTATCCCAGCCACACCTTTCCCCAGTGAAATTTTTTTTACTTTATTTATTTAATTTATTTTTTTAAAGATGGGGTAGAGAAAGAGAATCAATTTTATTTAGTTTTTCATCTGGTTTTTGTTTCTCCAATACTTAGTTGTGTATGTGGTGCTGGGGTTTGAACCCAGGTCCTTGTGCATGCCAGGCAAGTATTTTAACTGCTGAGCCACTGCTCCAGTCCCTTACTTTTTTTTTTTATTGGTGAATTATAATTAGACACAGTAGTGGGATTCATTGCTCCATGTTTGTGCATGAATTTAACATAATTTGATCAACCTTATTCCCCAGTACCTTCCCTTTCTCTCCCCTCTTACCGCCTCAATCTGCTTACTGTACTCTACTGATCTCCCTTCTAGTGTTATCATTTTAACTCGTGACATGAGTGTAAATGTGTGCATTGAATTCATTGTGGTATATCTGTAGGTGAATATAGCATAATTTGGTAGATTTCATTCCCCTGTCCTTCTCTCTCCTTTACTCTGTTGGTTTCCCTTCTGTTTTTTTCCCCTATGAAAGTGTATGTCATTTATTAGGAATCATAAGATGTAAAATATATATTTTTTGTTTTTAGAGAGAGGGACAGTGAGAGAGAGAAAGAATGAATCAATTTTTTAATTTAGTTTTTCATGTGGCTTTCATTGCTTGGACACTTTGTTTTGGTGAGGATGTGGAGGAAAAGGAGCACCCATACGTTGTTGGTGGGACTACAAGTTAGCACGACCACTTCGGAAAGCAGCATGGACATTCCTCAAGACTGCCATATGACCCAGCTATCCCACTCCTTGGTATTTGTCCTAAAGAATTAAAGTCATCATATTATAATATGTGTGCATGCCCATCTTTACAGCAGCACAGTTCACAACAGCCAAGTACGGAACCAGCCTAGGTACCCAACAACAGATGAATGGATAAAGAAAATGTGGTATATACACACAGTAGAATATTACTCAACCAAAAAAGAGGATTTGCAGGTAAACGGATGAAACTGGAGACCATCATACTAAATGAAATAAGCCAGACCAAGAAAGTAAAGGGTCAAATGTCTTCTCTCATATACAAAAGCTAAAGATAGAGGGAGGAAAAGGGGTGAGACATTCGGTCAGTCATTTACCCTTGGCCAGGCTGCCAAGTTTTTCCACATGGCCTCAGTTGCTCCAACATGTAGTTGTGTACGTGGTGCTGGGGTTTGAACCCGGGTCCTCATGCTTTCCAGGCAAGCGCCGAAACTGCTGAGCCACCGCTCCAGCCCCATGCAGAAACTTTTTAATGTGATGCTATTGCACTCATTGATTCTTGGTTTTATTTATTTTAAGCTTTAGAAGTCTGATTAAGGACGTTGATGCCTGTGCCAGTCAGTATGTTGGTGTGTTGACCCCATGTTTTCTTCATGCAGTTTTAGTGTTTCTGGTCTAATTTCTAGATCTTTGATTCTCTTTGAGTTGACTTTGGGATATGATGAAAGATAGGGATCTACATTCTTCTACGTATGGATATCCAGTTTTCCTAACACATTTGTTAAAAAGGCTATCTTTTCTCATGTATATTTTTGGCTTTTTTGGTCAAAGATCTAATGACTGTGTCTATGTGGATTTGTCTCTGTGTCTTCTAGTCCATTGGTTTTCACATCTTTTTTTTTTCTTTAAGAGAGAGGGACCGGGAGAGAGAGAGAAAGAGAATCAATTTTATTTAGTTTTTCATGTGACTTTCGTTGCTCTGACACTTATGGTGTACGTGGTGCTGGGGTTCGCACTTGCACTTGCTGGGCAAGCCCCATGACCACTGAGCCACTGCTCCAGCCCCTTCACCTCTGTTTTTATGCCAATATTATAGCTTGGGTATTGTGATGCCTTTTGCATTGTTATTGCTCAGGTTTGCTCTGGCTGTTCTGGGCCTCTTATTTATCCAAGTGAATTTAAGAATTATTTTGTCTAGTTCTGTGAAGAATGTCATTGGTATTTTGATGGGGATTGCATTGAATCTGTATGGAGCTCATAGTGGTATGGCCATTTTGACAATATTAATTCTTCTTATTCACGAACATGGGAAGTTTTCCGTCTTTTTGTGTCTCTTTCAGGTTCTTTCTTCAGTATTCTGTAGTTTTCATTGTAAAGATCCTTTACCTCCTTAGATATATTCCCAAGCATTTTATTTTTTTAGAATAACTTATAAATGGAATTATTTTTCTAATTTCTTTCTCAACAGATTCATTATAATAATAATAATAATAATTTATTATTTTTAAAGAGAGAAGGACAGTGAGGGAAAGGTAAAGAGACAATCAATTATATTTAGTTTTTCTTGTGGTTTTGTTGCTCTGACACTTGGTTGTGTATGTGGTGTTGGGGTTCGAACCCATGTCCTTGCAAATGCCAGGCAAGCTCCATAACCCCTGAGCCACTTGCTCCAGCCTCTCAATAGAGTCGTTAATAAAGTATAGAAAACCTATTGAATTTTGTATGTTGATCTTGTATCCTGCTTCTTTACTGAATGTATCAGCTCTAGAAGTCTTGGTGGAATTTTTTGGTGTGTCTAAGTACAGGATCATATCACCAGCAAACAGAGATAATTTCTTTTTTTCCTCTTGTATCCCTTGATTACCCTTCCTTTGCCTGATTATTCTGTTTGGCTTCAAATACTATACTGAATAGGAATGATGAGAGTGGACATCTTTGTCTTGTTCCTGATTTTAGTGGAATTGCTTTCAGGTTTTCTCCATTCAATATGATGCAGGCTTTGGATTTGTCATGTACGGCCTTTATGATATTGAGGCCAGTTCCTTCCGTCCCTTGTCTCTTCAGTGTTTTTAACAGAAGTGGGTGTTGGATTTTGTTGAAGGTTTTCTGTACCTGAGTGGATTTTCTAAGTGGAGCTTTACGTGCATACATGTGTGGCACTGGGTTATCTGTTGGCCAGCTTTGCTGCTCCCTAAAAATGTCAAGACATGAAGAACTCCCCAAGATTCACATCTCGCCCCCTACAGCCATAGCTGGTTCACTGTCATAAATGAACTCTGAGACATTTGGTCAGTCATTTACCCTTGGCCAGGCTGCCTGAAGGCTGTGCTGGAGGGAAGGGGAGGGCTAGGGGTCATCACTCTGTCCCCATGTTTCCTGCCCCCTCCCAGTGACACCTCTGCACTATGATCCAGCCTGCTGGGATCTGTGGCCTCCTTGAGTAGTAGCTTTCTCCTCTCTCATAGGTTATCACATTCCTGTTCCCTGCTCTGTTTCGCAGAAATTTGTTGAAAACTGTTGTCCATTTAAACTTCTCTTCAACCAGCTTTTTCCAGCGTTATGGAATTCTTCTCTTCTGTTATTCTTTGCTTTTATTTCCATAGGGACTTAAGAGAGACAACCGTGCCCCCAGCATTTTGACATCTAATCGAAGCCTGGTCACAGGCCACAGGGTTGTTTTTTTAAGAGAGACTGGGAGAGAGAAAGAGTTAATTTTTAATTTTTTCATATGGTTTTTGCCTCAACTTAGTTGTATATGTGATTCTGGGGATCTAACCCTGGTCCTTGCATCCCAGGCAAGAGCTCTACTGCTGAGCCACTGCTCCAGCCCTTGTGTTATCTGTTTGTCTGTCTTTCTTTCTTTTTTTTTTTTTAGAGAGGGACAGTGAGGGGGGGGAATCAATTTTATTTAGTTTTTCTTGTGGCTTTCGTTGCTCTGACACTTTGTTGTGAACATGGTGTTGGGGTTCTAACCCACGTCCTTGTGCATGCCAGGCAAGCGCCATAACCGCTGAGGCACTGCTCCAGCCCCTGTGTTGTTCCTTTTAAAAACAGCATTTGCCTTTGGTTTTTATTTTGCTTTTGAAAATGAGAAACATTCATGTAAAAGAATATGTAAGTACGTGCATAATTAAAAAGATTAGTAAAGTGAACTTTAGTCCCCACTACATAGCTTAAGAAATGGAAAATGATATCCTCAGCACCTAGACACCCCTGGAAGGCCTCCTTTGATTGTTGCCCCTTGGTCTTCCCTGCCACCTCTGGTGATCATTGTTCTTACATTTTTTAGTCATTTCCTTGCTTTTTTAAAAAAAATGGCTTGCAGGGGCTGGAGACATGGCTTGCGCAAGTTCGCAAGTTCAAACCCTAGCACCATGTGCACAACGAAGTCTCAGAGCAAGGAAAGCCACATGAAAAACTGAATAAAATTGTTTCTCTGTTTCTCTCTCTCTCTCACTGTCCCTCTCTCTTTAAAAAAAAAAAAAAAGACATGCGTTTTGTGTATCTCTAAACAATATAATATTTCACGTTCTGCTTCTGCTTTTTCTGCAGATGGAATCTTATAACATATGCACTTATTTACCTTCCTGTTTTATTATGTTTTTGAGTTTCATTCAGGTTTATTCATGAAGATATACACACATACACGCACACATCACATACATCACATACATACACACACACAGATTACATATATTTTTTGGTACTAGGGAATGAACCCAGGAGCACTTTACCACTGAACTATATGCCCATACTTTTTAAATTTTTATTTTGAGACAGGGTCTTGCTAAGTTGCTGAGGCTGGCCTTGATCCTCTTGCTTCAGTCTCCTGAATTACTGGGATTACAGGTGTGCATCACTGTGCTTGGCTCATGAAGCTATATTTTATTTATTTTTGTTGTTTTCATTTTGTTGCTGTTTTGCATTGTAAGACTCTACCACAATTTAAATTTTAAAAAACTGGCAGACAAAGTCATTTGTATTTACTTTGTACAACATGATGTTTTGAAGTTTATATACACTGTGGAATGGCTAAATTTAGCTAATTGACACGTAGTATGTCATGTATTATTTTTTATGGTGAGAACACTTTATATCCACTCTCTTTGCATTTTTATTTTCTTTCTTTCTTTTTTCAGTGGTGGGAATGGAATCCAGGGCTTGGTATAAGTGCTTTATCACTGAGCTACACCCCCTGAGCTACACCCCCAGCCTAGCTTTTTTTTTTTGAGAATACAATGTATTATTAACTGTAGTCACTATATTGTACAGTACATTTCTTGAACTTATTTCTTCCTGAAATTTGTATCTTTTTTTTTTTTTTAAGAGAGACAGAGAAAGGGAGAAACAACTTTATTGAGTTTTCACATGGCCTTCGTTGCTCCAACACTTAGTTGTGTACGTGGTGCTGGGGTTTGAACCCGGGTCCTCATGCTTGCCAGGCAAGCGCTGAAACCGCCGAGCCACCGCTCCAGCCCCTGAATTATCTTTTTTTAAGGAGGAAAAACATTTTCCCACACTCGCACAGGACATATCTGATGTCAAATTAATGTGTTTTCCAAGGATAACAAGCAGTTCCTCAGTTTTCAGCTGATGCTGGCTGGGTGTCCTACAATTTAACTCAATTCTGACACTAGTTAGTGCAGACCTCACAGGTTGAGGCCCAAGGCTGTCCCCTACTTCAGATGCCAATCACAAATAGTGGGTCCCCAGCTTACCCACGACCTCCTTCCACTTGGCCTCCACTCTGTTTCCTATGACCTCCTCCTCAGGTTCCGTAGTCTGCCAGAACCTAGGGAGAGTTCACTTACTATTGCCAGCTTTTAAAATGAAGGATAAGTTCAAGGGTACAGTTTGAACAGCCAGATGACAGAAGGCGAGGGACTGCGCACAGGAGCTCCTTTCTGACTCTGCAGTTCGGGCTATACCACCTTCCTGGTGAGTGGATGTGTTCTTGTTCGCCAACCAGGAAACTTGGTAAACTGTCTTTAGGATCTTTATGGAAATCTGTTACATTGGTCCTTAAATCATAGACCACTGGTGACTGAACTCAATCTGCACCCCCTTGCCCCTCCCCAGCGGCCAGGGATAGTTTGGTAGTAGAGGTTCTTAAGTTCAAGGCCAACCTCAGCAACTTAGGGAGACCCTATCCTCAAAAAAAAAAAAAAAAAAAAGTGGTGGTGGGGGGCTGGAGTGGTGGCTCAGCCGTTCCAGTGCTTGCCTGGCATGCGCAAGGACACAGGTTCAAAGCCCAGCACCACATACGCAATAAAGTGCCCAAGCAATGAAGGCCACATAAAAAACTAAATAGAATTTGATTCTGTTTTTCCCTCTCTCTGACTACCCCTCTGTCTTAAAAAGAAAACAAGACAACCCTCATCCCCCAAAAAAATGAAAACAAAGGGGGGATGTGAGGAGGGAGAGGGCTGGGGCATTGTACCTCAGTGGTAGAACATCCCTGGGTTTAGTCCCCAATCCTGAAAAAAATTTTTTCCTTCACACCCCTAATATGCTATGCCTGATGTAAATCAGTTCTAGTTGAAAAAGTACCCTTGGCCTTTAGTTACCCAGATGCTTTCCTTGGAGTGTGCGCTGTTTCGGTTGTAGCACTGCGTGTATGTTGCTTGTGATGCTCTGTGCTTGTGCTGAGAGGTCTGGATGTTTCAGGGTGTTTCAGGGGCATCAACCCACAGGTTGGCCTGCACCTGGGCAGGTAGAGGAGGGGGAGCAAGTGCTGACCCACACCTTTAGTGTGAGCTCTAGTGTTCCTCTTGACCCTACTTAGCACATTTCTGAAATTCAACGCAGAAGTAAGTTGACTTGGGGACTGGAGCGGTGGCTCAGTGGTTACGGCACTTGCCTGGCATGTGCGAGGGCCTGGATTTGGACCCCAGCACCAAGTACTCAACTAAGTGTCAGAGAAATGAGAAACAGAAGAAAAATAAAGTTGATACTCTCTTAAAAAAGGTATGTTGACTTTATAGAACACTTTCTTTTCAGTGGCAACATTTAATAAATGAGCCTGGCACAGTGGTGCACACGTGTAATCCCAGCGACTCAGGAGGCTGAGGCAGGAGGATCACAAGTTCAAAGCCAGCCTCAGCAACTTAGTGAGCCCCTAAGAAACTTAGCAAGATTCTGTCTCAAAAAACAAACAAACAAACAAAAAAAATAACAACTGGGAATATGGCTCAGTGTTTCTGATACAAAAGTTTAATCCCTGATCCAAAAAAAAAAAAAAAAAAAAAAAAAAGAAAAGAAAAAGGGAAAAAGTGTTTCAAAGGAGTTTATCTGCTTTTGAATGCAGGGAGGTTTTCCAAAGGTCAACTCAAAATGCTGAGATGTAGTGCCTGGCAGTGCTTCCTTTACATAAGCTGCCTGCTCCTCCTCATGTCTGTTCTTTTCAGAAGGTTTACCTTTTCTTTGGAGTTTTTGTAGAAATTTGGAATGAATTTTCCAGGATTCTCTTTCCGTTTTTCCCCTGTTCGTGGTATTAGCTATTTCCCAACTCTGGAGGGACATCTTCCTGGGCTCGGTTGAGATGGTGTTAAATCATGCTGTGTCTATCGTAGTATGTGAATGTCCATGACACATTTTTAAGCATGCTTTTCTATGATGATTTTAAAAATACAGTTAGCTCCCCCAACACTGGATTATAAAGGTTTATAATACTTCTCTCTCTCTTTCTCTCTCAGTGAGTGCTGGGGATTAAACTGGGGGCCTCCCATGCTAGGTAAGTGGTCTAGCACTGAGCTACATCCCCAGCCCTATAATACATCTTAAAAATATGCTTTCCTATGATGGTTTTAAAACTAGTTAGTCTTTCATATTGATGGATTCTGTATCCTTAGATTTAAGCAACCTCAGGCTGAGAATTATGGAAAAAATTGTGTCTATACTGAATATGTATGGATTTTTTTCTCTTGTCATTGTTCTCAAAATAATACATTGTAACAACTATTTATATAGCATTTCATTAGGTAAGGTAAGTAATCTGGAGATGATTTAAGGTGTAGGGGAGGATGGGTATGAACACTGTGCTATAAATTTACAAAGGACTTGAGCACCTGTGGATTGTGTGTCCACGAGGGTTCTGGAATCAGTCTCCCGCAAACACCAAGGGCCGGCTGTAACACAACATCTACAAGTGATTTTTTCTTCCTTGAGTTTAGAAATCGCATTTGTTGGAGCTGGAGTCATTGCTCAGTGGTTATGGCACTTGCCTGGCATGTGCAAGTATGTGGGTTTGAACCCCAGCAGTACGTACACAATGAAGTGTCAGAGCAACGAAAACCACATGAAAAACTAAATGAAATCGATTCTCTTTCTCACTCTCTCTCACTGTCCCTCTGTCTCTTAAAAAAAAATAGAAAAGAAATTGCATTCGTTATTAGGTCCAAATATTAAGTATTTTGGTACTTTTACTTAAAATTCCCTCCAGATTTTAGATCTTATAAATTAGAGGTACTTTCATGGTGTTGACAGGGGTTATTATGAGCAAACATTTCATAGAGGTTTAAAATGTAAATTTGTGGACTGGGGATATGAAATCCATGAAGTGACTTCTTTGAAAAAAAAGTTATTTTAATAAAATCAATACACGAAAATTGTAAAAAAAAAAAGAGTCCAAAAGTATGGGAAAGTATAAAATAAAAAGTAAAAATGCCACCTCTAGCCTCCACTTGAGTTTATTGTACATTCAACCCAGGGGTGCTTAGCTACTGAGCCACATCCCCAGCCCTTTTTATTTTGAGAAAGGGTTTCCTTAAGTGGATAAGGCTGAATTTAGCATCCTCCTGCCTCAGCCTCCTGAGCCACGGGTATTACAGACACACACGACAGCTCCTGGCTTATGCATTTTTCTTCGTACCCTTTCATTTTACTCAAGCAAGACCATACTATGATACTCTTTTCCCCTTATTGATATCTTTTGGGTATTTCTCCTTATCGCCACACATAGATGTACCATGTAATTTTAAAGGCTGAGTTGTGTTCTGTTGCATTGCTATGCCATATTAACCTGTCTTCTGATGAAAATTTGGGTTGTGTGTTTATTTCACTTGTGTAAACCATGCCTCAGTGAACATCCTAGCCTGTATATCTTGCTGTTCTTTACCTTTCTGTATCTAAAGGGTCAATTACTTTTTTTTATTAAGAAATTTAGTTATTGTACAATCAGAAATGCTTCCAATGAAACAATATGATATGTATATATTCTGAAAATTAGATTTACCCCCCTAGAGCCCACCCTAATCTCCCACTCTTACCCCTCCCCTCTGCCCCCTCCTCCTTCGTTCCTGATACAGCTGTATGATGAGGGTCAATTACTTATCAGTGGTATTGCTGAGTTCTGATATAGGCCATTTACTAACCAAAAATGTTATTCTGGTTTATACTCTCACCAAAAGTGTCAGTCAGCTGTCATAACCAGTACCAGAGCTCATCCAGTGATAAGTGGCCAGTGGTTTCCGTTTAAGGGGCAGTGAAGAATGGAGTGCCTCTATGTTGAGCTGGGGAAGGTTGTGGAGATACTTTTCTCCCCTCCTCCCATGCTTTGTCAGGGTGAATTTGATTTTGGCCACAGCTGTGAAAAACTTACACATTTTGGCTCAAGGTTTTGGAAGTTTCAGTCTGATTGGCTCTGTTACTTTGGACTTTGGTGGCACATCATGGCAGAAACCCCTCACCTTGTGTCTGGGGGTGAAAAAGGAGGAGGAAGGGACAGACTCCCACAGTACCCTCATGACCAGAAGAACTCCCACTTGGCCACCCCTCCTGAAGGCTCTGCCACCTCCCAGTAGGAGCTCCCTGAAGATCAAGTCTTGACTTCGTGGTGGGGACTCTTAAAACCTAAACTCCAGGACTGTAAAAGATCTCCTCTTTACCATATCCCCAGCAGCTTAGAATATCTACATGTTTGACAGTTATTTCAGTGGTGTTGTGATCTTCATTTGAATGAGGCTGGGTATCTTTTGATGGATTTATTGGCTATTGATATTTCTTTTTCTCCATTTTTACCCTTTGCCTGTTTCTTCTTCATGATTTTTAAAATCTTTTTCTTATTGATTTGTATATTAATAAAAATATACATTAATAAAATTTGCATAATATATTATAGATATTTTCCCAGATTACCTTTCAGCTTTATTCTTGCTCTACCCTTTAACATAGCCTAATGTGTTAGCCATTTCTTTTTTTTTGTTTCCTGGGATTTGGGTCATCTGTACGTTTTTCTGAGTTTTTTTAATGCTTTCTTTCTTCCTAATATTTGACTCACGAGCATTAAGAAATTTATTTTGGTGTAAGAGATGCTTAGAAATTTTACGTTTTTTAAAAATTGATGCATTACAGTTATACATAATATTGGGTTGGAAATTTTAATTATAGTTATTCATAGAAGATTGAGTCTAATGAATTCACCATTCTTCCTGGCCTTTGGGTCTTTGCTGTTTTACAGATTGTACTTCTGATCTATATATTTGCATAATAAGTCCATGAAAATTCAGCTAGGAAGTCAATTTCTTCCTGCTGATCTGTTGACCATTACATGGTTGAATGGTGTTTTCTCAATAAGCAGGGGGCATGAGTACTTAAAGTTCTAATTCCAATAATATCCTTTCAAATAGTATTTGTTAGCATTTTAATAATAAAAGTGTTTTTTCCCAGTTAAGTGTAGTATTCGTGTTAAACCTTAACAGGGATTCTGTTATTAGTGAGCTTCCTGAAAATCAGTGGATCGATCTGGTTAGTGTTAGAAATATGGAAGTGTTGCAAGAAATCAAACACAGGCCCGGAAGTAGCTCAGCAAAGCAAAAACTGTACCTCTGCAGAAGGGCGCGCCCTGGAAGGGGAATCCGGAATCTGGGAGCCAGCGCACCTGGGCAGGCAGTCGCCTGTTCTCAGCCCTAATGCAGTACTGCCGCTTGCCCTGGGAGGCGGAGCGCAGGGTTAGTGAACATGGTCACTGATTTTAAAATTGGGGTTGTAGAGAAGGGCCGTCGCTAGAAACGGGTGACATTGGATCTTCACGTCCCAATCAAGGCTAAGTACTGTATTCTGAAAATGGACCGCTGAACTTTCTATTTCTCACATCAGGAAAGTTCTTGAGAGAGAGAGAGAGAGCGTGAGAATCAACTTTGTTTAGTTTTTCATGTGGCCTTCGTTGCTCTGACACATCGTTGTGTACCTGGTGCTGGGGTTTGAACTCATGTACTTGTGCATGATGGGCAAGCGCTGTAACCGCTGAGCCACCGCTCCAGCCTCAGGGAAGTTCTTGAAGGGGATCTTATTCAACATAAGACTTGAAGATGCTTCTTTCTGTCTGCATTCCCTTGAGAAATGTGGCTTTCACGCTGGTTCTGACAGACCAAAACTCCTCTGCTCAGAAAATACGAACTCACTCTTTCTTTCTTTCTTTCTTTCTTTCTTTCTTTCTTTCTTTCTTTCTTTTTTAAAGAGAGAGGGAAAGAGAGAAAGAGAATCAATTTTATTTAGTTTTTCACATGGCCTTCTTTGCTGCGACACTTCGTTGTGTATGTGGTGCTAGGGTTCGAACTCGGGTCCTTGCGCATGCTAAGCCAGCACTTCTAACTACTGAGCCACAGCTCCAGCCCATGAGCTTATTATTGAAGGAAGTGTGGACACTGCTTCCAGGCCTTAGCTGAACTTTTAATTTTTTTTTTTTTTAAAGAGAGAAGGACAGTCAGAGAGAGAGAGAGAGAATCAATTTTTATTGAGTTTTTCACATGGCTTTTATTGCTCTGACACTTAGTTGTGTATGTGTGTGCCGAGGTTTGAACCTGTGTACTCGCGCCATAACAGCTGAGCTACTGCTCCAGCCCTGAACTTTTAATTTTTAAAATATAGCTTTTTTTTTTCTGGGTATAAAAGCAGTACACATGTATTCTGGAATATCTTAGATATAGAAAATATAAAAATTAATAAACAGTAATCTCATCAATTAGAGAAATTAAGGTGTATTTATTTCTGGTGTTTATTTTTTCCTGTCTGCAGACACTAAAGCTTGCACATACCCACAAACATGTTGATATTTTACAAAGTTAGATCTATACTATGTATAATTTTAGTTTTGCATTTGCTATCGCAGCATAGAATTTTTCCATGCCATTAAATATTCTACCACTTAACTGCTGCTTAACTCAGCAGCCTTGGGCAAGTCACTCAACC
>PVKS010028684.1:0-26167 GCA_004027875.1 Aplodontia rufa
AAAAAAAAAAAGAAGAAGAAGAAGACTTAGAGAGAGTAGCAACCAATCACCAATACATACACACAAATAAATATTTACATCCACAAACACTAACTTCAGTATTAACCGTAAAGCTAGAAAGGGAAAGAGGAAAAAAAATCTGTATAATAAAAAAAAAGAAAAAATAAAATAAATAATAATAATAAAATAAAAAATTTAAACGTTAAAAAAAAAGAAAATAAAACTAAAAAATAAATTCTTAAGAAAAACTTTGATCTATTGACAATGAGGGCATCTCTGGGACCTCTGATAGGAGATGGACACTGTCCTTCTGGGCTTTAATATGAATGTCTCTCAGTCTGTGGTCCCCATCGGGTCGTCTCCTTGTACAAGTATCGTCCCCCACAGTGTGTGAACTTGGCAGATGACTGTTTCAGTCAGGAATGGGACCGGATCAGCAACAGTATCTGTGGCTCTGCTCGCATCCGCAGTCCTGGCTGCTGCTGTTTGCAGCCCTGCCCCTGCAGCCAGTCCGGAATTGTGAGCAACGAGCCTGCGGAATGTAGGGGAGCCTGTCACCATTCCTGGCCGAACAGGCCACGTCCCCCTATCTCTCGGTGCTCTGACAGTCGCTCTGTAGGCCTTGCCCCTGCAGCCGATCAGAAATTGAGTCCTGGAACTCCCAATGGCTTCCAGCCACCGGTCATCCCTGCTATCCGTCTCCCAGCACAGCTCTCTGCCCCCCACAGACTGCGAGTTTGGCGGGTGTCTGCTTAGTTAAGGACAGGATGGGATTAGCGATGCAATCTATGTTTCTGCTCAGACCCACCAGATCGGCTGTTGCTGCTTGCAGCCCCACCCCTGCAGCTGGTCTGGGATTGTGTCCAGCGAGCTAGCGGAACATAAGGGAGCCGGCCACCGTTCTTGGCAGAACAGACAAAACCCCCCTATCTCTCCTAGATCCTATGGTTGCTCCACTAACACCAAGAAAACAGCTGAACTACAGCACTCTTGGCGGGGTAGACAGAACTTTTTCTGGCAGGCAGTAAGCGCAGGCTGCCTTCCGTGTCCCTGGCAGGAGGGGGAAAAAATCCCCCTTTTTTTTCTTCTTGAGAAACTCCCAAGACTCGGCTCCTTATAAAAGCTTCACAAACTAGTACTAGAAATTCAAATATAGATTCCCCTGGATGCACCTTGGAAAATTGCGGATGCACTGGATTTTTCCCAAGCAGACCTGGAGCCTCAGGAAATGCTGTCTCCCTTCAGGTCGCCATGTTGGTCCCCCTCAGTGATGTGTTTTTGACTGCTAACTTTCATGCGAACCTTCTATGTTCCCATAATTATTCACTTAGAAATCTATGGTTCTACTATTAATTTTCCTGTAGCATATGCAAATTGATGAATACAGACATTAAGTGACCTGCTGATGTAGTTAGCAGGTAATGAAATCTTCAGTCAAATCCAGACAGTCTGACTTTACAGCCTGAATCATGCACTACAGTTATGCTTTTCAAACTTTTTTTAGTCATGATTCACAGCAGAAAATAACTTGGCATTGAAAGCAGTAGAAAGAGTTTTGGAAACCAATACATATCCGAATAATGTGGAACACCTTTCACTATTTGCCTTTTTATTCTGTTCCATTCCATTTGTAATAAATACTGGTTGAGACTCACTGAATTTTATGGCCCATTCTAATAATGGGCTGCACCCTTCCGATTTTCAAATGGTGCTATACCCCATGATCACTAGGATTCGTTAAGAATCTGCACTGGAATCAAATGCAGTCTGAAATTGGTGTCTCCTTCATTTGCTGCACCTCTTCCAACCCCACCTGTGCTCAATTAAACAATTAGTCAGCATAATGTCAGGAAAAAAAGTATAACTGATTTGCCAAAAATGTCCTCATTTCTTCCCAGTTGTCTTCTTTCTTTTGTTACACCATCCAAATTATGCTTGGACCATTTTTTTACATATATGTGAAATGATTTATTGTAAAGTATTGATACACGTAATTACAGAGGCTGAAATGTCCCACAGTCTGCTGTCTACAAGCTGAATGCCCCAAGAAGCTGATTGTGTAGTTTGAAGGCCTGAGGATCAAAAAACCAATAAAATACATCCCAATTAGAGTCTGACCGTCTGAAAAACAGCAGCACAGAGAGCAGTAGAAGATTAACACCCCAACTCAAGAAGTCATTGTTAAGTCAAACTTCTTCTGCTTGTTTGCTTTTTATTCAGCCCTAAACAGGCAGGATGATGCCTACCCAGACTGAGGAGGATTATCTGCATTACTTCCTTTATCTATTCATATATTAATGCCTTCCAGTAATACCCTCACAGACATACCAATCATAATCACCTACCTGTACATCTTGTATATGTCTTGTTGACATATAAAACTAATCACAGTGGAGAAAATTAAAAGTGGTTTCTCCCTAATAAGACCATTCCCTTTAAGGAGAGCAGAGTTTCTCAACCTTAAAATTATTGACATTTTTCGACTTTATAATTCTTTGTTGTACAGGGGTGTCATGCATTGTAGGATATTTAGCAATATCCCTCTTCTCTATCCATCTGAAGACACTGACACAATTCAGCAACTTATGACATGTAAAAATGTCTCCAGAAGTTGCTGAATGTTAACTGGGAGGCCAAATCACTGGCATAGTGTTTTCATGTATACAACAACACAGAGCCATGTAAAAATATACAACACTTTCCTGCAACCTCTTTTTATGCTTGGACCATTTTAATAGAGGATAAAAAGCATCACACAAAAGTCCAATTCCCCTGAGTCCTAGAATAATAGCATTTTTTACTAATGAAACATGCAAACTACTGTCGGGTCCATTAATAGTCTCAATTTTTAATCTCCCAGATGATGGAACATCAAGGTTTCCATGGCAACAGCTTCTAGCTGTTGGGGGATCCCAGGCTTTCAGTCATATGACAAGTAGGGTGAAGCGTTGCTGAGACTTTCCATTGTCTCTGCATCTTTATTATTCAGCATCCAGTATTTTTAAAAGCACTGATTATTATGATGTATAATAAGAGCTTGACATGTTGGTACCTATCTTGGGAAAAGATAGTAATTTCTTGAAGCATATCACCAGGAGCTGCCTGACAGATCTGGATGATCTGTGTATGATCATTAACTTCAGTGTTTGGCTTATAAATTAATAAGCCTAGGTGAATTCAATTATAGACAGTTTGAGCTCCAGGATGCTCATCATCTGTGATGAGGACAAAAATATCCAAGGATCTAAGAACAAGACTAAGATAACCTTCTTCATTTTAGTATCCATGCATCAGAAAACTGCAATGAATATGTGGAGCCTAGTTAGTTTGATGGAAATTAACAAGATTTTTGGAACAAGTATATAACTAAAGAACAAAAGAAAGACACTGAGAGAGACAGAAATAAATATGAATATTGGGTTGTAATCAGCTATCATGTAATGCCACTGATCATATGATGAACAGTAGAGGATTTTTAAGTTCTCATTTCACTAATGTGAAGGACATGGCTGAAGTTACTTTTATGAAGAATATTAGGAGTGGAGGAGAAGGAAGTGAAGTACAGAAGGCAGAGGGTAGTTAGGATTATCCACATTTTTCAAATATGAGAAAATGCACAATAAACTCAAATACTGCTAGTATAAATTACAGCATTCACATATAACAATCTATGAGGTAGGTTATCAACAGCCTCATTTTACTGATAAGATTACAGGAACTCAAGGAGATTATCGCAAAATTAATGTGCTCTGTTAACCAGACCTACCTCTTTTTCCTTTTGAACCATCACACCCAGAGCTATACCACACTTCTTTCTTGGCCTTGCAGTTAAGTAAAAGCATATAGTGAATTTTGGTCAGCAAAATATAGGCAGAAGTAATGGAGTCTACTTCCCTCTGCAGGATATTGAGGCCCAAGAGGACCTTTTTATTCACCATAAGTAGAAGATGGAAATGTGTCTGTGAATCTGGTTCTCTAAGCAGCTATATAGGAAAATTTTCCCTGCAGATGTATATTAGAATGTGGCAAGAATAATTAACACATTTTAATGGGTTAAGTCACTGAGATTTCTATTTTAGGACTCTTATTGAGAATGAGTAGCAATGATAATTATCTCACCTAATATAGAAATTGATACCATTGATGCAGGATACTTCTGTAACACAAGCTTAAATATGTGGCGTAAGCAAGGAAAATAATACTCAATGCCAGAACAATGGTAGTCAGTGTTATACTGTGGCAAAACATTTTGGGAATTGCAGGAAAAAAAACAGGCCAAGTTTAGACTAAAGTAGCCTTTCTGAAAAATTGGTTGGGAAAAAGCAATAATGGATTGATGTCTGTTGGTGATCTTGGCCGAGTTTAGCATGACAATACAAGAACATGAATTTAGGAGAGAATTGTCCAGTTTTGGAAAGCCAACTGCTTCTATATCCAATTTAAAATTTAAAGATTTAAGACGGAAACAGCCTTTGAGTCAAGAAGTCTTCAAAACCCAACCTTGCAGCAAAATCAAATTAAGAATGTGGCTTTCCTTTTTAAGATTAACAACTTTAAAATATCTATTATTTGGTTGGGGGAAATAAGACTAGGGAAGTATAGAAAGAAACCAAGAAATAAAAAAAAAGTTTGAGAAGCGAATCCAGCATAAAGAATTTGAGGAGAAGTTATGGAAGCAAAATGGATCAGAAGCCTATTGCATTTTTAAGAGAATTGTATTATCAAAGAAACCAGACGCATGGATTTAGCAAATTTCTGGCTTTTTGTGACTTATCCTTGAACATTGTATTTTCCACATGCAAAGAGCTGTAGCTTACAGCAAGGGCGTACAAAATCTTTCAAATATGGCCAAAGAAGGGGGAGCTGCTCTTACAGAATGAAACCAGGGGCCATGGAGTTCCTGCCAGAGCACAGAATCAAGTCTGATCAGACACCTCTTCCATGGCCAGGGCAGAGAAACTGCAACACGGAACTGGCAGGATTCCCACATTGCTCAGCACTAGCAACTTGTCCTTTTAAGATAGGCCTGTTGCCTATCTTCCCCTGCTTCATCAGTGTGTGATGTCATTAAAGTTCAAAAATCACAAAACTATGAAGACCCACATCCTGATTCCATAGCCACCTGGGATCCTAGACTTTCATCTGGAAGCAGAGGCTAGATGGAAATTTGAACTTTTTGCTTGAGAAGAATGTAATGTAGTTCATGCATTGGAGAAAAAATAAAACAGATACTTGGTGTCCAAATAGGGGTACTATGGCAGAGATAATTTTGCATATTTGCCAAACCTGTTTTCTTTTCTTCCAGCCTCCTTCACAGTTAATAGGGTCACTAGACTGAGTTCTGATGAAAGGAATGCATAAAGAACTTATGTGTGCGCAAAATCCAGCCCTGGCTCAAAATCTATGGAAAAGATTTCTTCTTCCTCTCTGCTATTCCATTTTCAATTGATTGACAACAACCGGAGAAATCTTAAGCATTGCACACTGAAAATAGAAGATTCTTTATCAGCCTGGATGCTTGGAAGATTATATAAAGAAGAGATTCTTCCTGCACAATCACCCCCTGCCCAACCCACAGTGAACTGCACAAGAATGATCATAGCACCCTTATTTAAAATCTCCCAGAAACTGGAAGCAGACAAGACGGTTTATAATGAGTGAATGGATAAAATAACTGTAGTATATACATACAATGGAACACTATCCAGCAATAGGAAGCAATGAGCTATCTGATCACATGAAGACATGGAAAAATCTTAAATATGTATTGTTGATGAAAGAAGCCAGTCTGAAAAAAGAAGTGTGTACCATTCTACTTATATGATATTCTGAGAAAGCCAAAACTATAGAGGCGATAATCAGATCATTGCTTTCCAGAGATTCAGGAAGGGATAGCCTAGTTTTGAATAAATGATGCTATGGAATATTTTAAGGCCAAGAAACTATTCTATATGATAATACAAAGTAGATACATGACTCATTATATTTGTAAAAACCCATAGAGTTATAAACAGTAAACCTTGTTATATTTAAAGTTTTAAAAATAATTTAAAAGGTTGGTCTATGTCAGATCTGAATTCAGACTGCAACAAAAGAGGAGCAAGAGCCAGGAGGTAGCTGGTTCTGCCAAGGACTAGCAAGAGCCCAATGATCTGTGTTTTCTCAAAATTCATATGTTGAAGTTCTAACATCCTGTACCTCAGAATGTGACTGTATTTGGAAATAGACCCTTTAAAGAGTTACTTCTGGGGGCTGGAGCTGGAGCTGGAGCTCAGTGGTTACGGCGCTTGCCTGGCTGCACGACTATGTAGGTTCAAACCCCAGCACCATGTACACAATGAAGTGTCCAAGCAATGAAAGCCACATGAAAAACTAAATAAAAATTGGCTCTGTCTTTCTCTCTCTCCCACTGTCCCTCTCTAAAAAAAAAAAAAGTTACTTGTGGGTCAGAGTGGTGGCTCAGTGGTTGGAGTGCTTGCCTAGCAAGTGTGAGGACCCCATCAAACCCCAGCACCACATACACAACTAAGTGTTGGAAAAATAAAAGCCAGATGAAAAACTAAGTAAAATTGATTCTCTCTGTTTTTTCTCTCTCTCTCTCTCTCTCTTTCTCCCCACCCTTAAAAAAGAGTTAATTAATGTTAAATGTGGCAATTACATAGGTCCTGATTCAATCTAACTGGTGTCCGTGTAAGAAGAGGGAATCAGAACAGAGAGGAGATACCAGAGACAACCATGTGAAAAGATAGCAAGAGGACAATCATTTGGAAGCCAAGGAGAGAGGCCTCAGGAGAAACCAGCCTGCTGACATCTTCATCTGGGACTTCAGGAAAACTCCTGTCATTTAGGCTACCCAATCTGTAGTATTTTGTTGTGGCAGTCCTAGTAAACTAATGTAATTCCTCAACTTACATCCCATGCCCCAACCAACAAAAGATTCTGATTTATTTGGAGTGGGCTGGCACAAATCTGAATTTCAACAAGCACATTAAGTGCATCTGATGCCAACACTCTCAGGATCATACCTTGAAAATTACAGTGACCTAAGACAGTTACATGTGCTTTAGTGCCATATACCTCATCTGTCTTCTGCATGTGACTCCTATTGATGTGCTGCCTGGGTTTCTAGAGGTTTGGCACCAAAGATGTCTGTTAGATTGGGCATCATTGCTCTGCAGATGAAACAGAATGAAGCAACCTCTAGGTGCTTCATCTTTAGCACAAGCATCCTGATCACTCACTGACTGTGACCCTGGAGTCCAAATCTCATGTGTACACTGCTGCTCTAAAGATATTTCCATGTGGCTCTCTCTTGGGGATCCTTTTAGTTCTCACACTCTAGGTTGTAGTTAAGTTTATCAAAGCCCTGCTGGAGAAAAATCACTTCTATTACCAGGAAAGTTCCTGAGGAAAAAGTGCTTTTATAGATCAGGGTCTGCACAATATATTACCCATATAAATCTGACACTAATGATGTAAACTTGTTCCAAGCAACAGAGTGAGCCCTCAAGCAAAATTGTGAGTTTGGAGATATTTGTCTTCAAGGTTTTAGCCTCTTCTCTTTCCCATTATCTCAGTGAGGCCTCTAAGAGAGACAGGCACCTCTTCTGCGTTTTACTGACACTTAATCTGGAAGAACTTCCCCTAATATTTACTTAGTCATGCCAACAAATACTAATTGTGTTTCCTCTTTGTAGCTGGTTAACTCTGGAGTAATTGATGCTCAAACAATAATATTTTCTGCTTTTCAACAGATTATAGTCTGGGGGAACAGGTAGAAGAAATTAGTCAAACATGCCTATTAAAGTAGATATAATTACATATAAATAAAATAGAACTAGGGAGAAAATACAGGCTGCAAAGATGCAACCCAGAAACACCACCATAGGAGCTTTCCTAGAGAAAGGAAAAAATGTCCACATCCAGACTTGGGATGTGCTTAGTTCGGGAGGATTTAGTTGTTGAGTTGCAACAGATTGGGCAGCAGACAACAAATTTGGAAGAGGAACCCTGGGTAGGAGGTGCGAAGCGACTGTGCAGGGGATTTTCAATGGAAGGGAAATGAATATTGCCCCCTTTTCATTGCATCATCTGGTTAATGGGGGAGGTGGGCAAAGAAAATCAGGGCACCATGTGGACTCTAATGTGATAATTAATAGCTATCATACATTTCCTAAGCAAGTAAATTTCAAATTCCTATTCTAAGTGGTTATAGAACCCGGCTATTGTTTAGAGAAGAAACAATATTTGATATTATCCCCCAAACATGATGGGCTTTTCTTTCTTAAATTAGCTATTCACATGAAACTATTTTCATTATATCAGATGTCATCAGGATGAAAGCCTTTTATCCCTCATCCAAATGGAATATAATATTTTCAAACAAATTTAGCAACTGAAAAAAAATTTTATATAAAGTATTTGGTGATGCAACTTATCTAAAATAGCAATACTGAAAGTGGATATATTCTATAGACAGGACTCATAGAGGACTTGTCTGTACATGCCTGGTTTATCTTTCCCTGGAAGTTGAAAATAAAGTCTGATCCTGGAATAGGAACTGTTTCAGAGCTGACTGTACTCCACTCTGAACTCTTCTTCTCTTGGAAAGCAAAACTATACATTTCTATACAAACAACAGCCAGTTAGCAGGCGCAAATGCTATGTGGGAAATTAACTTAGAGTGGGTGAGACAGACTACTAAAATTTTGACTATCCTGCTAAATTTAGGCAAGGGAGATCCATCTATGCCAATTTAAAATGGTTTCCAGAGGCTGCTTGATCGCACATTTCAGCAAAAGACAGAGGACTGAAATAGAGAAAGGAAATATAGTTATCCCTGGCATTTAGATATACTTCTAATTAAAGTATCTATCCACACCCTGATTTACACAAGGAATAAATAGCTCTTTTCTGCTGGACAAGAATTACTACATTCTGTGATGAATTCGCACGGCTGGCTCACTCCTTCTTTCATGCAGCCATAGAGACCCAGATGAGCTGGAGCTGCAGAAGGGGAAGGAAATTCAGAGCTGTCGTTTATGTCAATGGGAGACACCACCAGTAATTTTTTTTTCATGAATTTTAGTTAAATATTAAAATGTATCAGGTATGAATTTGTTAAACGTATTAAATCAACACTCTTCTGTGATACCTCTCCCTCCAGTGCCTTTCCAAAAGCTGTTTTATCAACACAATTAGTGGTTTCCTTGTACAGACACATTTTCTTTCATGCTTCAACTACCACCAGCATAATATTGTTAGAAATAAGTGATCACATAGGTGTGACATTGATTTTGAGATTTGGGAATTTACATTTGCATTATTCTATTTTAAAAACATCCACCATACAGAGTGTGTTCTCGGTTATTTTGTGCATTGTCAGAATTGCACAATGTATGATTTTAGAATCAATAGTCTGAAATAAATGTCTAGTTCTGCCTGACGTTTTATATAACCTTGGCAAAGACATTTACCAAATCTTGGCTCAGTTCCTCAATCTGTAAAACAGGGATAAAAATATTGATTTTACTAATATGGCTACAGGTCAGATTAGTTATCCCAGCTTTGCAAACTGCTTTCAAAAACCAACAGTCTGCAAAAATCACACTTGGGCAAAGGATTTACCTATTCTGTATATCCATTCAAAATATTCTGTCCATCCATCCAAATCCATCTTTTGTACTCAAATCATTCATATCCTTTCATATCCTTCTCCCACATACTAGTTTCTTTCAGGTGAGAAAATGGCCCAATGGTAAATGCTATCAAGTACAACTCCTGAAAAAAAAAAAAAAACCATGAATGTGAGTCAATATATAAACTAATAAACAAAGTGAGGATTAGACTCAGACACTAATACCCTGCTGTTTCTCAGGACTGCAAGTCTCTTAGAATGGGTTTTTGTGTTATATAGACATTGTCATACTCGTCATCAACCCCGTGTCCAGTGTTAACCATACATCAGGCATCAAGCTCAGCTTTCAACATTGTTACCTCATTTAATCCTCACAACCATTCAGTGAGGAAATGTCTTAGTCTGTTTTGTGTTGCTATAGCAGAATACCACAAAGCTGCATAATTTGTAAGGAAGAAAAGTTTATTTCTCACCATTCTGGAGGTTATGCACAAATATCAAGGTGCACAATCTGGCAAGAGCCCTGAGAAAGAGAGAGAGAGTGAAACTGGATCCTCAAAAGCTTTCATGATCAGCATTAATTCATTCATGACTGCGGGGCCCTCATAACCCTATACACCTCTCATTAGGCCCCACCTCTCAATACTACTGCATGAGGATTTAATTTCCAGCATATGCCTTTTCTGAGACACAGTCTAGTCATCGAAAGAGAGTATTGTCATTATCTCCATTTTGCTGGTAAGGCAGCTGAGACAGATAAAACAAATTGAAGTCATAATGCTTGTAAGAGGTAGAACTAGAATTTATACCTGGTCCTAACTAACTCCAAAGGCTCGGTTTTTAAATTTTGCTATATTCCTATCATACTAATCCTCATGACTAAACTACTCAGCCACCAAAAAATGGTGTTAAAATTCAAAGCGATTATAGGAAGGAAGAAGACATCAAGAAACTGACATTATTGCAGATATAGAAAATGCCCCCAAATCAAACCAGGTTTTTAATTGAAAGAGTCACACAAAACTCCACTCAACTGAAAGGAGAAAAGTAAATCCTAAGATAAATAGAGTTGATTCTTCAAATAGAACAGAAGCAATATGATTAGAATGTACTTTGTATCAAATGTATTTGGTATATTACTTTTTCACATGCCCCCTAAATTATTTTAAAAATAAAATTTAAACCTATAAAGGGTGTTCAAACCCAAAAAGGTGTTAAATTGAACATTAAAGTAAATGAATTCTAGGTTTGCTTCTGACTTAAAAGTTCAATGATCCTCTAAATGATTGGTGAAAATATAAATGAATTGAACAGAACTGTTCTGTGCATGTACTGTTCGGATAAACTTCACACTTCTCCTTGATGCTTTGTAAAATGTCTCTGCTCCTCAGTGGTCTCCTACAATCACTCAATTCCTTCCTTTCACCAGGTAACTTTTATTCAGTCATAGATGAAGAGTAAATCTGTCCTACAAACTAGGACATTTCTGGTACTGACCCGGGACCCTAAAATAACTGAAATTATATACTATTTTGGAAAACATGTAATTATTGATTATAAATAATTTTTATTATATGATAGATCTATAAATGGTTCCATCCAGAAGCTATTTTCAGAATTAAAATTCTTTATGAAAATAAAAATGATATATTTGTGTACATTTATACCAAATATTTCAAAACTTTTGTACTGATTATCTTAATATTTTAAATAATATAATCAGACTAAATAACCAGTTTTTGAACCATATCTATTCAAAAGTGCTGTTTTGTAGGTATTTTTTCTAAGAAATAATTTATTTCCTTTTTGCGAAATTGCCTGCAGTCCTCTTCAAAATACATAAAATTTCTTCGAAGAAATTGTTGGCATTTCCAACACACTTTGTAAATCATAATAGTTTTCATTAAATAGGTTTTTTAAATTTACTGTTCTTTTCAATGCTTCCCCTGATTGAGATGCTGCAATTTCTTTATTTCTCCTTACTTTTGTTCCATTCTGGCAAATCATTGTTAGAAGATTAATCTCCAAGTGTCTTTCATGCATATCTTTAGAGTGACAACTGACTGTCCTTTTTTCCAAGCTACAGTTCCATGGATATTCGTACAGAAAACAACCTTGGAAGATAATGTCTCCCTCCCAAGCAAAAGGCAAGATGGTTTACAGAATTAGAGGATAAGGATAATGTCTCCCTCCACAACAAAATTCAGACATGATTCCTGTCTATTAGCAAAAATTCAGGTTCCTTAATGTAAAGGTTTCCTCCTATAAAGCAACTCACTGTGTGCAGATATCATTTGGGGCTCTTTTAAGCAGATATGGCATTTGGGGTTCTGAGAATCCATGCAAAAAAATATGACATTCTGGATCTATGGTTTGGATGTGTTTTGATCCGGAAAGATTCATGTGTTAGAAGCTTGGTCCCCAGTGTGGTAGTAGAAAGAGGTGATAAGGACCTTTAAGAGATGAGGCCCAGTGGAAGGTTGTTTCTGGTCACTGTCTGCTGTCTGACATCCTGACTGGTGATGCAACCTCTCCCTATCACATGTGTTTCACCACTGTGATGTCATCTCTCATAACATCCTCACCAAAGCTAAGATGAAGCCAGCATCATGCCCTCGAACCTTCAAAACTGTGAGCTAAATAAACCTATTTTCTTTATTGACCACCCAGACTTAGGTATTTCATTACAGTAACAGAAAATAAACTAACATATCTGGTAATTACTATTGCAATGGGTAATAAAATGCCCTTAATCTCTGGCCCAGAAGTCTTATGCCTTCTAGCACCATCAATAAAACTCTGGAAGACTAAAATATTATCTTGAAAGTAAGATTAACACCGTAGACATGTAACAGTTCTTGTCAATTTCTATGTTGAGGATGGCATGCTCATGGAGACATGATTCAGTGAAGAAGGGGGAGAGAAACTTTTGGCTGAATAAAGGAATTTTAAAATTATTTTAAAATTAATATTATTTTTTCTTGAAAAATCACTTTTGAGGAAGTTCATAAGATTAACTGTATGTTGTCCAAATATATTTGGTCAAAAAATTTTTCTTCATTTTACTGTCTATTACTGAAAAACTGAGGAAGAGGTTCTAAGCCAAGTACTGGGAAATTGGGACAAAGGGTGCCACCTAAAAAGATGCCTAGGATGTTGTTAATTGTTCTCCAGGTGACTGAATTTTCTTGCCAGTTAGCCTGTCCACCTTGAGTCCTCCACATTATGGCAACTGGTACTAAGACTCATTCTGGATATGCAGAAGGTTCTACCCTTTTAGACAATAGTTACAGAAATGAACATCTATTTGGAATGGGAAAGAAGGCAAGCTGCTTGTCACTGTGGCAGAAATCAAGTTAATTATTAGTGCTAGGATCATCAAGAAGTCCATGGTGTGGGGTTGTGTCACACTTTTTTAGAGAAGAATCATTTGTCTCAGTCCCTCCTGCAGGCCATCAAGCCAAAAACCATTGATCCATTCAAAGTAACAAAAGCTCTCAGTTTTTTCAGTGGGTCTTGCCTACTACAAGAAGCTTTTGACTCTCTTGGGGAGATGGTCTTTTAATTTTTTTTTTTTAGACTTGAGTAGTTTTACAATCATAGTTGTGTATAAAGTAATAATATAATGTGTATTTGATTGTAAGCCATATTTACCCCCACATTACCCACACCCCAGTCTCTTGATCTCTTTATTCTTCTACATGCCCCTAACAAATATAATTGACTCTATATATGTATAAGAATGTGAATTTTACAGAAGGAAATGATTGTGTACATCATATTTGACTTCTCAGGGGGTAAAGAGTATACTATGTTGTTGTGAGTCTCCCTAGATCCCTTCCTATCTTCCCTCCCTCTCCCATCTACCTATCTCTCCCACGCCCTCCCCACTACATGATTATGGTTCCCCTACGTTATGTGTTGCTATACCTTTAGTGGGTCCAATACATGAGTTTGACTACCTTTCACCCAAGACTCCAGCCTCCAAAAATGAGTGAAAACATTCAACCCTTGGCTCTCTAGATTTGGCTAATTTCGCTCAGCATAATTTCTTCCATTGTCATCCTTTGACCTTCAAATGCCATAATGTTTTTAATAGCTGAGTATACCACAGCTTTTGGATCCATTCATCCAGTGATGGGCATTTATGTTAATTCTATAATTTAGCTATCATAATTTCAGCTGCTATGAACATGGATTTTGCTGTGTCACTGTAATGTGCTGATTCTAACTCTTCTGGGAAAATACCCAGAATAGGGATTATCTGGGTCATACAGTGGATCCCCATCCCTAATTTTTTGAGGAGTCTCCACACTGCTTTCCAGAGTAGCTGTACCAGTCTGCAGTTCCACCAATAGTGTGCTAGTGTTTTTATCTCCCCACAACCCCGCCAGCATCTGTTATTGTTTTTAGTCTTCACCTTTTGCCAATCTGACTGGAGTGAGGTCAAATCTTAATGTAGTTTTGATTTGCATTTCTCTGATTACTAGTGATTTAGAACACTATGTTCTTCATGGTCAGCCTCCTTGCTCTGGAATACTCTCCTAATCCTCACATTTAAACTGGGCAAAAAAATGTAAGAGATGTGAACATAATAATGGAGCAGAAATTGACCCAGATTTAAGTGGACTTCTTTTTAAAAAGTCATTGTGTGTGAGTTAAGCACAAGTAGGCAAAGGTTGTAAATCCAACATCGCTATCCAAAAAAACAATGTGCCTGAGACTGTCAAATCAAGGAGTCCCCAACACAGAAATAGAGTGTCATTTATAATAACTTTGCTACTTGACATGGAGCTTGGAAGTTTGTCTAGTTAGCAGCTGCTGTACTGTTTGAAGTCAACTATAAATGCAAAACCTTGTTCAATGTCATGGAGTTACTCTACCTGTACTCCCTAAACGTTCCTTGCCCTCAACCCTTCCCTCAGTGGTTTTAGGAAAGGTTATTGAGGGCTTCAAGTTCTCCCTGTCCCCAAGAGTAAACCAAAGACCATACGTACCCATTTGAATATTCCAGGAAATTTTAGGGTGGAAGGGATTCATATTTGTTACATTATTTTGTTAAAAGGCAGCTAGGTCACTACCATGCTTAGACCTGAGAAGGCAAAAGCACTTAAAATCAGTTAATGGGGTTTGGGCTAGATTCATAATGGAAAAGAAAGAACTGCAGCACCTTAGGGAACTTTGAGCCAATTGAATGTGCTGCTATTATTGTTCAACAGCTGAATGTATAGTAAGAACTGAGGTGTTATATGCTTGTACTTCCCTATCCTATAAATGCCAGAGGGAGTCTCCCAACAGGGGAGAGCCACATGTAGTGAAATGATAAAGAGAACTGTAAATTGCTCCTCAAATCATCTCTCTTTTCCCCTCCAGGCTTAGCAGAAACAGTATAGTATCCCAGGGGCCGGGGGAAGGAAATCACAACCGTGGAAACTTAACTGATAGGCAGCAGGGGTATTAAAAGATGCAATATCTCAATACAGTAGCCCTAAACGGCCAGTGATAAAAGCTAATGGGAACTTGAGAACTGCTGAATTCAGCTGTTCCTAAAGTTACAGATGTTGTAACTGTAACTGAATCCATTGCACAAACTGAAGGTAGTTGGTATAGCATCCTGGACATTGCCCAGCACCTTCTTTTCTAGTTCATTGGCATCCTGACACCAAAACCAATTCATTGTTTTCCAGTATCAGTTGTAATGTTCTCCCAAGGATAACTAAACTCCCTTATCATTTGCTACCAGTAGGTGAGTCAGAATCAGCACAAATGCCTCTACCCTCTGAAATCCAAAGCTTGCACTATGAAGATAATATTCTTTAGTTGACACAGTTTTAAATACTCTAACTCTATTGTTATCACACTTTTTCTATCAGGGGTGGATGATAAACTCTGACAAAATTCAGAGTCTGTTTGTTGAGAAAAATTCCTTGGGGCTTTGTGGGCAAAATGTTCAGTACAGTGTTCGGTCCCTTTTTTAGTCAAGGATAAGATGCTGTCTCTTCCCTTGAACCACTAACCATCTCCAACAACATCTACTTGGACGATTTGGTACTGTATGCTGTGTATGCCTGCCTCACTTGGACATTCTACTTGGGTATGTGTATCGGCATCTGTCCAGTAAACCATGGCCGGCTCTCATACTTTGGGCCTTTGAACCCTATTGCCTTCTGCTTTTGAGCTACAAGATTCTGTCATTGGTGGTTTTTCCAATTGAAACCTCTGACAAAAAAAGTCTGTCATATCCAAAGGTGCCCCTTATGGTTTTAAACTAGTTGCCTTCCTGACATGCCAATCATGAACACCCTAGCTTGCTATTTAGCCCTTGATAATGAATGCTAAATACCTAGAGAGGAAATGTTCCCATCACTTTTCATCCATCACGCTGTTTCTGACAATGTGGGGGCATTTATTCTTTTATCTACAAGCTAAAAACATCTTATTTCTGAAATTCCATTAAAATTAGATATTAATGTTGGAGAATGAGATATTAAATAATAATTAATCTTTCCATTTGAGATTTTTGTCCACTTGTTCAAATCTTTGTATATTTTCTTGGACTGTATATTCTATATAGATACAGTGCTTTTCTTATCAAATTCTTGCCAGTGTTTTTTTTTTTTTTGCTTTTATTTTTATTTTTGAACAACCATACAAGTTTTTAACAAAATAATATAAAATGTGTATAGATTCTGGATATTACAATTACCCCCAGGAGTGCCCCCCCATTACCCACCCTTATCCCTCCCTTCCCCTTCCCACAATATCTCTAAAAAAGGATTATGTTGCCAGTTTTAAAAATTTTGCTTATGTGGTAATATTTATGTGTGTGACAGTTGTGAGTAAAATATTTCTCCCTATTTCCATTTCTAGGTCTTTAATATAAAAGTAGAGAAAATAACTTTATTTATCATTTTTTCCAGGTAACTTACTGAATTTCTGAACTACTTTTAGTGGTGTGTTACAGGCTGCTGTCTTGCTTTCAAGGAATATAATCTGTAAAATGTTACTTAATCCCTTTTTTCCAAAATTAATATTTCTTTCATTTTCTTGTTTTATTACATTTGCTAGTACCTCCAAAAACCATTAAACAGTAACAGTGGTAACAAGAATCTCAGATTAGTAGCAGAAACTATACACCTAGGAGCACAATCTGGGGAGCAAAACTTCATGGCTTTGCATCACAAATTCACTGATTGTGTGCTCTAGGGCAAATTATTTAACTTCTCTGTGCTTTAATTTCTCTATCTAAAACATGATTGTAGTATTAGCTATCATATGCAATTTTTGTGAGATTAATATTTGTAAAATACCTAGGACTACCTTTGTACACAATAAGCAGTACAGAACTGCTAGATATTATTATTTATTCTGCTTTAATTTAAAAATTTTTATAGTTTATAAGTATTTTGCTATTTAGAATGGTATTTGTTGTGGGAATATACTGAAAAGTGAATACATTTATGTAGGGTTTCATTTTTGTTTTTTTATTTCACTCACTTTTTCTTATCCATGCCTTTTCAGCACCTGTTTATCACTTTTTAAAAAATTGATTAACGTCATAATTGCTTAGACTGATACTGAATTGCCTTTGAATTCCTAAAGGAATTACCTCTTAGTGATAATGTATTTTTATATATTTTATTTGCCAATATTTTACTTAGAATTTTACATATATTAATAAATGAGTTTTGTTTGGTATTATATTGATACTTGATAAAGCTTTCTTATTAAGTTTGTGAGATCTATAAGATTAGTGAATAAGGCTTCTAACTTCTTCTATGTCTTGAAACAGTTTAAATAACCTGAAATAAACTTTTTTAAAGGTTGTATAAAACTTGTCTGAGAATTTATCTGGTTCTGATGTCTATTTGAATGGTACAACTTTATTCACCTTTTCAATCTTGTCTTTGGTAATTGGTCTGTTCATACATCTTACATCTGCTTAGTTCAAGTTTGGTATTTTATCTTTTGCTAGAAAATCATCTATCTCTTCTAAGTCTCCAGATTTGATGTCAAAATGCATGTAATCGTCTATAATTCTTTTAAATCTCTTCTACCTATATTTATGTCTCCCTTCTCATTCTTAATTTTTCCTATACTCTTATTTACTTTTTCCTGATCAGGTTTATCTGTTTTATTAGGATTTTCCCCTAAAATATATATTTTACTCTTTTTTCCTTTTACTATAGCTTTTTGTGTTTTGATTCATTAAATTCAGGTTTTGTTTCAATTTCCTCTTTCTACTTCCTTTTGGTTCCTGTTAATATTCCTTCTCTAATTTGATCAGAATTCTTAGCTATTTTCTATTTTTGATTTCCAATAATGAAAGAATTAAGATTGCTGTTTTTCTCTCTGGCATAGTTTTTACTGTGTTTCACAGACTGAGGGATGAAATATTCTTATTGCCATTACTTCCCATATAGCATATAGTTCCCCTTTTCTTCATTGACCCAACATAGTGTTTCTAGAAGTATGTTTCTAAGTAGTCAGAATTTATTTAATTACTATTTATTTCAAATATTACAGACATATGACCAAAAAAAGTGACCTATGAAAAGCTATCAAGACCATTAAAATTTTTAGCACTTTAAGGTCAAATTCATGATCATTTTTATAGAACTTCCAGAATACATAAAAAATCATTTCTTTTTTTATGGATCTATTTATGTCCAATTAAATTAAATGTATTAACTGCATGAGTCAATTCATATATGTCTTTACTATTAATCTTGGTTTATCAGAATTGCTGAGAGAGATATACTGAAGGGGTATACTTGTTTGAAAATAATCTGTGGTTGCACTCAGATACCTGTAAGAATTAGTATTATTTGGAAAGTGTTGACTTGTATTTTTTCAGTAGAGAATACAAAAAAGCCCAATAACATATCTGAAACATGCTTATTTTATTTACATTACAAAAGGTTGTAAGTAGGGTGTGAAGGTAGGCATAGGTTTGGTTATGAGGGTCCAAGGATGCCATCAAGAAAGCAGGCCAAAATACCTTCTCTCATATGTGGAAGCTAGTGTAAAACCTAAGACAGGATGATAGGTAGTTGAGTTTAAGTAATAAACTCACCATAGTTGAAATTTCACATAAGCTGGGGGAACCATACCTATGAAGGGGGCAGAGGAGAAAGGAGGAAGGAAGGGAAGGGAGGGAGGGACAAGGGGGGTTATCAATACAACAAGGAATACTAAACTCCCATTAGAAGCCTAGCTATACACAGACAGGCAGAGAAACTTAGAAATGTCAACAACTATTATACATGCATATGTTAATTTCAAACTATAGTATGGGGGATCATAGAAGAGACATGAGTTTGGGGAAATGAATGAAGAGGGGTAGATCCTGGTCTAGGTTCGACCTTAATTTACTGTCTCTCTATGTCAATATCCATGTATAAATGAATATGTAACAACAATTCTCTCTAATATGTAAGACTATGTTGAACAAATAAAAAAAATGATAAAAAAAGCAGGCCATTTGCTCTTCTGCTGTGTCATCCTTCCTAGTGGCTGCTATAACTGTAGGATAGCTTGAATGACCAGCAGCAGAAAATAAAGAAGAAATTCACCAATGAATATCAATGTTTATATCTCTTTAGCCACAACCAAATCACATGATCACCTCCAGTTTTAAAGCATCTGAAAAGATGAGCTTCTAGTTTTAGAGCTTCCAAAATGGAGGAAGGTAAATGAAAAGAAATAGGAATGGATTTAAAGAAGTAAATTAATTGTATGTGCCATATGTGAGAATTAAGAATTGTTCATATATGTTCAGAATTCAGTTTTTAATATTTGCTGCCTCTTGGTTTCCTCAGCACTGTTCCAACTTCCTTCTTTGTCTGCTCCTGTTATATTTAGCTTTGTTTTTTAAAAAAAGTATTTGTAAGGATTAGAAACATAAATAACTAATTTAAGATTTTCTTTCAATCAGAAATATTTAAAAGGGGATAGCAATGGAGAAAATGTGGTTCTTATTTTATAAAAGGAAACAACATCTTAAGAAATTTTATTCAAGGGATTTTCTGAATACTGTGTCCAATAGTTAACATGTACTAAGTACTTAAAATGTAAACCAGCTATGAATATGTTACCGCAAATTTTGATGTGTAGAATTCTCATATTATTTTCTTTCTCTAAAACAAATTAATTCTATTGAAATTTTCTAATTTTTGCCTTCGCTACTTAGTTTTCTAATCCATGGAATTTTGTTCTGTTTATGACATGAAATGATCACTGATTTTCATTCTTCTTCAATGTAGATAACCAACTATTTTAGCTGTAACTTTTGAATGCTAATCCTTTGCATAAGCGTTCTTCCATATCACCTTTATCATATATCAAAGTTCTATATATGCATAGTTATTTTGCTATGCTTTATATTCTACTTAATGCATGTGTTTATCTCCCCTCTGTGAGTAACACATGCTAATTATTATAGCTCTGTATGTCTTTTGTATCTATAAGAGAAACTCAACCTTCATGATTTCATTTTTTTAAGTAGATTTTAGCTATTTTAGACTTACATTTAATTATATAAAAATACTTTTGGGATTTAAACTGAAGTTATACTGAATCTACATGAGAAAAATTAAGATTCTTATGGTATTTCCCCATTGATGAACAAGGGATACCTTCCATTCGTTCATCTTTCTAAAATTCCTTCAAAAATGTTTCAGAGTTCCCTACAAACAGGTTTTATATATCTTTTTAAGATTCATTCTTAAATATTGTACTTTATATTTTTTTTACATTTTTAACATTTTCTTTTTATTTTTTATTTTTTTAAATTTTTATTTGATAAACATGGTCTTACAATTAGGAGGGATTCATCATCAAACAATCAAGGAAAAAAGTGTACTGACAGAACAATCCAAGACTAGTGCCAGACCATGGTTCCCCCTCTTGGGTTCCCCATGGTTCCATGTTTCCCCTTACTTAAGCCCCAAGTTAATTGGACTTCTCCTGGAAGTTGGAGATTCCTCTCTGATTAGATTCCCTCAGACTACCTCCTCTGGTCTCCTTGATGTCCTTCCTATTCCCTTCCTCCCTCCCTGCCCCCCTCCCTACATCCCCCAGGAACCTAGGCAAGGTTCCCCATGATCGTGTAAAAATTCATACATGTTGAGGTAATTGCCATCTATCATGCTGTTTCCACTTGTATTCTAGCTTCTACAAATGAGAGAAAAATTCAGTCCTTGAGTCTCTGTGCTTGGGATACGTCACTTAGCAAAAATTTTTCCATCTCTATCCATTTGGCTGCAAATGCCATAATATTGTTTTCTCTAATACCCAAGTAGTATTCCATTGTGTATATGTAAAAAGTTTTTGAATCCACTCATTAAGTGAGGGGCATCTGGGTTGGCTCCATAATTTAGCAATAGTAAATTAAGCTTCTATAAACATTGAAGAAGCTATATCTCTACAATGTGTCAATGCTAGCTCTTTTGGGAAGATACCCAGGAGTGGGTCAAAAGGTGGTTCCAGCCCTAATTTTTTGAGGAGTCTCCACACTGCTTTCCAGAGTGGTTGTACCGGATTGCAGTCCCACCAGCAATGTAACAGTGTTCCTCTTTTCCCACATCCCCTCCAGCATCTGCCATTGTATTCATCATTTTTGCCACTCTGACCGGAGTGAGGTGGAATCTCAGTGAAGTTTTGATTTGCATTTCTCTTATTGCTAGTGATGTAGAACATTTTCTCATATGTTTATGGGCTCTTTGCACTTCCTCCATTGAGAAGCTTCTTTTTAGTTCCATAGCCCATTTATTAATTGATATTTGTGATTTTGGTATTTAGTTTTTTGAGTTCTTTGTGTATTCTGGATATTAGCTCTCTGTCCGAAGTGTAGCAGGCAAAAATTTTCTCCCATTCTGTAAGTTCTCTCTTGAGACTCTTAACTAAATCTTTAGCTGTGAGAAAGCTTTTTAGTTTAATTGAATCCCATACATTTATTCATGATTTTACTGCTTAAGCCATGGCAGTCCTGTTAAGGAAGGCTGTGCCGACCTCTATGTCATGTAATGTTGATCCTACTTCTTTTTCAAGCAATTGTAGAGCTGCTGGTTGAATATCCAGATCCTTGAACCATTTTGATTTAATTTTTGTGCAGGGTGAAAGGTAAGGATCCAATTTCAGTTGTCTACATATGGCCATCCAATTTATCCAACACCATTGTTGAACAGGCTATCATTCTTCCACACTGTGCTTTTGCCCCCTTTATCAAATATCAGATAGTTAAATGTATGAGAGTTCATTTCAGAATCCTCTGTTCTATTTCATTGGTCTTCAATTCTGTTTTGCTACCAATACCGAGCTGTTTTTGTACTGTAGCCTTGTAGTATAATTTCAGGTCAGGAATTGAGATACCCCCTGCTTCCTCTTTCTTGCTGAGCAATGGCTCAGCTATTGGCTATTCTGGGTCTTCTGTTATTCCATACAAATTTGAGTATTGCTTTTTCTATATCCGTGAATAATGACGTTGTATCTTGATAGGGATTGCATTAAATCTGTATATGGCTTTGGGTAAAATGGCCATTTTGAAGATATTGACTCTACCTAACCATGAATATGGAATTATTTTCCATCTACTCAGATTTTCTATAATTTCTTTTTTTTTAATTTGATAGTTGTTGTTGTATAGGTCCTTGACATCTTTTGTAAGTTTTATGCCCAAGTATTTTACTTTTTGGAGGAGATGGTGAAAGGGACAGATTTCCTGATTTCTTCTTCAGTGACCTTGCTGCTGGAGTATAGGAAAGCTAATGATTTATTGGTGTTAATCCTATAACCAGTCACTTTGCTGAAATTGTTAATAAGTTCTAGAAGTCTTCTGGTCGAGCTTATAGGATCTTCTAAGTAGAGGATCATGTCATCAGCAAATAAAAAACTTAATTTCCTCTTTTCCTATTCCAATTATTTGATTTCCTTCTCTTGTCTGGTAGCTCTGGCAAGCATTTCAAGGACCATATTGAACAGGAGTGGTAAAAGTGGACAACCTTGTCTTGTTCCCGAATTAAGTGGAAATGCTTTCAGTCTTTCTCCGTTGAGCATAATGTTGGCTATGGGTCTGTCATAAATGGATCTTACATAATTAAAATATCTTTGCTTGTTCCCTATCCTCTCCAGGGTTTTGAGCATAAAAGGCTGTTGAATTTTATCAAAGGCCTTTTCTACATCAATTGAGATGATTATATGGTTTTTATTTTTAATTCTGTTTAAGTGGTGAATTACATTTATTAATTTGTGAATGTTGAACCAGCCCTCTTTTCCTGGATTGATGCCTGCTTGATCATGATGTATTATGTTTTTAATGTAATTTTGGATCTGATTAGCTAGAATTTTATTGAGGATTTTTGCATCTATGTTCATCAGGGAAATTGATCTGTAGTTTTCTTTTCTTGACTTGTCTTTATTGGATTTGTATCAGGGTAATATTTGCTTTATTAGAAATATTTGGTAGTGCTCCAAAACTTTCAATTTCATCAAAAAGCTTATAGAGGATTGGTGTTAATTCTTCTGTAAAAATTTGGCAGAAATCTGTTGTGAATCCATGAGGTCCAGGTCTTTACTTTTTTGGAAGGACTTTGATTGCTGCTTTGATTTCAGAACCTGAGATAGGTTGGTTTAGATTTTTCTTTTTTATTTAATAGATGAATATGGAGCTACAATTCAGGTGGAAACATTTTCAAACATTTAAGAACAAAGAGACATGTACTTAGCTATCCAAGGATAATGCCATGTCGTGGATTACTACCTTGGGTTCCCCATGTTGCTGTTTCCACCAAAAGAACCACTGAGTTAAGTGGATATCTCATGGAGGTCAGAAATCTCCTTCTGAGATGATTCCCCCATATTCCCACCCTCCACTCTCCTAGACATTCTTCCTAGGCCCTCCCCCAACCATGTTCCCCAACCTACACCTACAGGTATCCTAGGTAGTCATCTTCCTATTGCATTAAGAATCATACAATTCAAAGATATTAGCTTAGCCATCTAACATACTGCTTCCCGATGTATTCTAGCTTCCACAGATGAGAGAAACCACTCAGCCCATGAGACTCTGAGATTGGGATACATCACTTTGCATAATTATTTCCATCTCCATCCATTTGATTTCAAAAGCCATGATATCATCTTCTCTAATGGCTGAGTAGTATTCCATTGTATACATGTACCAAAATTTTTGTATCCACTCATCGAGTGAGGGGCAACTGGGTTGGTTCCATACTCTAGCTATAACATTTTGAGCTGCTATAAACATTGAGGAAGCCACATCACTATAATATGCTGATTCTAACTCTTTTGGGAAAATACCCAGGAGTGGGATAGCTGGGTCATAAGGTGGTTCCATCCTTAGTTTTTAAAGGATTTTCCACACTGCTTTCCAAGGTAGCTGAACCACTTTGCAGTCCCACCAGCAGTGTGACAGTGTTCCTCTTTTCCCACAGCCCCTCCAGCATCTGTTGTTGTTTCAATTTTTCATTTTTGCCACTCTAACAGGAATGAGGTGGTATCTCATTGAAGTTTTGATTTGCATTTCCCTTACAGCTAATGATGTAGAGCATTTTCTCATATATTTATGGGCTTTTCTGGACTTCCACTGGTGAGAAGTTTCTTTTAAAATCCACAGTCCATTTATTGATTGGATTATTTGTGAGTTGGGTGTTTAGTTTCTAGTTCCTTGTATATTCTGGATATTAGCCCTCTGTCGGAGGTGTAGCAGGCAAAGGTTTTCTCCCATTCTGTAGGTTCTCTCTTAATGCTCTTGACTAGATCTTTAGCTGTGCAGAAATGTTTTAGTTTTATTGCATCCCATTCATTTATTCTTGACGTTACTTCTTGAGCCATGGGAGTTTTGTTGAGGAAGGTGATGCTGACTCCTATGTCCTGTAGTGTTGACCCTACTTCTTTTTCTAGTAAGTTTAAAGTAGTTGGCGTAATATCCAGATATTTGACCCATTTAGATTTAATTTTTGTGCAGGGCAAAAGGTAAGGATCCAGCTTCAGTTGTCTACACATGGCTGTCCAATTTGTCCAACAACATTTGTTGAACAGGCTATCTTTCTTCCACACTATGCTTTTGTCTCCTTTATCAAATATCAAATAGTTAAAGTTATAGGGGTTTGTCTCAGGATCTTCTATTCTGTTCCACTGATCTTCAGTTCCGTTTTCATACCAATACCATGCTGTTTTTTCTACTACAGCTCTGAAATATAATTTCAGGTCAGGGATTGAGATACTCCCTACTTCTTCCTTCCTGTAGAGTAATGTTTTGGCTAATCTGGGTCTCCTGTTATTCCATATGACTTGAGAATTGCTTTTTCTATATCTGTGAAGAATGCCATTGGTATCTTGATGGGGATTGCATTAAATCTGTGTAGGGCTTTGGGTAGAATGGCCATTTTTATTATATTGATTCTGCCTAACCATGAGCATGGAATGTTTTTCCATCTATTCAGGTCTTCTGTAATTTCTTTTCTTAGTGTCTGATAGTTTTCTTTTTAGAGGTCCTTAATATCCTTTGTAAGGATAATGCCCAAGTATTTCATTTTTTTTTTGGAGGCAATGGTGAATGGGAGAGATTTCCTGATTTCTTCTTCTGCGAATTTGTGGCTGGAGTAAAGGAACGCTAGTGACTTACTGGAGTTGATCTTCTAGCCAGCTACTTTGCTAAAATCACCTATAAGCTCTAGGAGTTTTCTGGCCAATGTTATTGGGTCTTCTAGATACAGAATCACGTAATCAGAGAATAGAGATAACTTCCTCTTTTCCTGTACGAATACCTTTGATTTCCTTGTCTTGCCTGATAGCTCTGGCAAGGGTTTCAAGGACTATATTGAACAAGAGTGGGGAAAGTGGAGAGCCTTGCCTTGTTCCTGAATTCAGTGGAAATGCTTTCAGTTTTTCTCCATTGAGGATAATGTTGGCTATGGATCTGTTGTAAATGGATCTGACATAGTTAAAATATCTTCCCTTGATTCCTATCTTTTCCGGAGTTTTGAGCATAAAGTAGTATTGAATTTTATCAAATGCTTTCTCTGCATCAATTGAGATAGTTATATGATTTTTGTTTTTAATTCTGTTTATCTGGTGAATTACATTTATTGATTTGCATATGTTGAACCAGTTTTGTTTTCCTGGAATGAAGCCCGCTTGATCATGATGAATTATCTTTTTAATGTGCTTTTGTATCCAATTAGCTAAAATTTCATTAAGGATGTTTGCATCAATGTTCATCAGGGATATTGGTCTGTGTTTTCTTTTCTTGATGTGTCCTTGTTGGGTTTTGGAATCAGTGTAATATTTGCTTCATAAAAAGTGTCTGAGAGGGTTCCCACTCTATCAATTTCCTGGAAGAGCTTGTAGAGTATCGGTGTTAGTTCTTCTGTGAAGGCTTGGTAGAATTCCGCTCTATATCCATCCGGACCTGGGTTTTCTTGTTTGGAAGAGCTTTCATTGCTGCTTCAATTTCGCTATCTATCATAGGTTGTTTGAGGTTTTCAATGTCCTCCTGTGTTAAAGAGG
>PVKS010028685.1:0-26145 GCA_004027875.1 Aplodontia rufa
ACCACTGCGCTCAGCTGGGCACATTCTTTTTTTTTTTTTTTTTCCTAAAGTAAGCTTTTAAATTTTCTTCTAAGGACTATATCGCACACATTTTTGGTGTGTTATGTTTTCCTTATCAATTAAACTGTGTTCTAATTGCTGTTATGTTTTCTTTTTGAGCATGGTTAATTTAAATGTATATTGGTTAATACGAACATATTTTTTGTATATTCAGATATCTTGCTATTGCTTTGTGTTTTAAATCCATGTATGATGGATATCTGTATGATTTTAATCCTTTTAAATGAATGGATAACTGTTTTATGATTGAGCCTATGACCTATCTTGTTGAAGATTCCATATTTTCTTAAAAAGAATGCATATTTTCTTAAAAAGAATGTATATTTTGCTGTAGTTGAAAATATAGTGTAAATGTCAAGTAGGTTAGGTTTATTGTTAATTTTATTCAACATTCTTACAAATTTTCTGTCTACTTATTTTATTAATCATTGAGAGTAGAATGTTAACATTTCCAGAGGCAATTGTGGATTTGATTGTCTTCTCCTTTCGTTCTTCCATTTTTTTTCTTGAAGTCTTCAATAGCTTTGTTATTAAGTACATACACATTCAGGATTATATTGGCATCTTGACAAATTGATCCTTTATCATTATGTCTCTTTATCAATGTCCTTTTATTCATGAAATTTACTTTTTCATGATATCTACTTCATCTGATATTAACATAGCCACTACAAAATGCCTTAGGATAAGCATGTATGGGGTATTTTTTTTTATTCATCTATTTAACCAACTTGAATTCTTATATTTAGTGTGTTAGCATATAGTTTTTGTCTTTCTTTTTTACCCAGTTTGATACTTTCTGCCTTTTAATTGGAGAGCTAAGACCAGCCCTGGAACTATCCCAGGCTCTTTAAGGGGTGTTTGTATATCAATAGTATTTTCATAACAATACTAGGATGCCTCTCCCCTTTTCACAGTGGGGACTTTTGCACTGATTGTGCAAAAGCCAGCATGATAAGAAACTGTAATGTGGTTGTAAAACAAAACAATTTTAAAAAATGAAGTTTTGTTTAAGAACCTCCCTTATGAAGAAGTAAATGCTTTAATTTTATTAAACATATATCATTTAAATGTTCTATTTATTGAATTGGAAATACACATGAAGCACTTTTGCTACATATGGAAACATAATATCCTCAGTAAAAGCACCTCCAAGAATTTCAGTTACAAGATGAACTAGCCAATTTTTATTTGAAAGAATAACTTACAAAAAATTATATTTCCAACTTGGAAATTTGGCAATGATTTTCTTAAAAACAAATGTAATGATCCTGTCACTTAAAGGAAAATTACTGTTGTAATTTTTTTATTAATTTAGTATCAAGCATAAGTCTCCATGATTATATGAAAAAACTATTAACATACTTTTACCTTTTCCATTAACATAGCTGTATAGAGACATGTTCCATTCATACATTTCAACTAAACATGCTACAACCGATTGAATGCAGAAATAGACAGGAACACACAACTATCTTCTATTAAGTCAGACATTAAAGAAGATTGTAAAAATATACAATAATACTCTTCTCTCTAAATTCTTTTGTTTTGAAAATATAGTTCTTTTTCCAAAAATATACTATTTGTATCATTTTAAATGAATATATAATAATAATGATTTGCATTTTAATAACTAATACATATTAGTTTATATTTATGTATATGTGTACATGTTTGTGCATGTATATATATAATCTTCCACATGAATAAAAACTCTTTGAAATCCTTAATACTTTTTTTTTTTTGTAGGACAAAGGATCCTAATACCACAAGTTTGATAATTTTGCTAGTTTTGACTTTACATTTAATATGAGTATCAATATGGTTGGGTTTAAGTTTCTTTTCCTTTTCTTTTTTTGGGACTGAGGCCTGTCTTTTCTTTAGATAACAAAAGTTTACTATTTTATTTTTCTCTCCTATTATTTTGTTACTTATATTTCATCATTTCCCAATGGAATTCTCCCCTTGGAGATGAGTGACTGTCCCTTTCAAAAGGGGCACTGTTCCTCCATTTCATCACAGTTCATTTATGCATGTTTACTAACTATCATCTCCTATAGGCAATTGAGTTTGGAACTCTTGTTAGAGTCTTATACTAATGTTAGTTTAAGAACCAGAATAATAATGGTAATGATTAAATCACTAATGTTTGTCCTCCTCCACTAAATTGCTTTGTAGGTGAAATCACTCCACTTCCTGAGTTCTCTTTAAGGGCTTAGGAACTTTTTAACATTTAAATATTAAGCAGATTTATGGAAAACTTTTTTTGTTTTTCTTTTGGTACCAGGGATTGAACCAGGGGAGCCTAACCACTGAACCACATTCCTATCCCTTTTTATTTTTCCTTTTGAGGTGGGATCTTAGTAAGTTGCTCAGGGCTTTGTTAATTTGCTGAGACTGGCTTTGAACTTGTGATCCTCTGTCTCAGCCTCCCAAGCCACAAGAATTATAGGTATGCACCACTGTGTCCGGCTTTTTAAGCAGATTTAATACTTATTCATTAGATCCATCTTAACTAGTTCAAGAAAGAAAAGGAAAACTGGCATGGACAGCCATCCAGTGAAAATATAGTTCGTACTTGATCTAGTCAACAAACCCTTATTAACTTCTTACTTCTTAATAGACACTTGGCTGGGCCCTGGAGATACAAATAAGAAACAAATTCTACTTTCACAGATCCTGTGGTCTAGAAACAGAGGAGAAAGATGTACAACAGATTTTAAACTGACATGTTGGAAATACATTGAAAGGAATGAGGGAAGTAAGGAATGGCTTCCTGGGCTCTGTGTAGAGATCTAAGAATTTTGTTTGGGGTACTACAAGCCCTATGCAAGAGAGAGGCAAATTTTCTCTTAAGTGGTATGACTGAGTGGTAGTGAGGAGCAAAAAACACTAAGGACAGCATTTCATAATAAGAAATTTGGAAGGTTAAAAGTGCCAGGATCTTAGCAGAAAAGGATCAAAGAGACTTGATCCTATGCTGTCTCTTCAACTACTTCTCATTCACTCATTAATGCATAAGTATTTTGTTCCTACTATGTAGCAAGCAATCATGCAAACAGTAGAGTTATAGTCTTTTCCCTCATACAGTTTCTAATAAGGAGATTAGGAAGTTTTTAGAAATGTAAGGATGCTTTGAATATTTTCCTATGGTGAAATGCCTATTTTTTTCCTCTACCTCTCAAACTCCACTAGGATGGCAGTACATGAATAAAAGATCCAACCCTACAAGGGGCAATGAAGAGAAAAGGAAATTGGCGAATGAGAGACAATGTATTCAATGTTTGGAGGGTGGAAATTTAGATACCTGAGTTAGTGAAGCAATCACCTACAACTCAAGGGTCAAAAGAAGGGAATATCAAGGTACCTGGGAGCAGATACTCTCACAGTTAGGCCTTGGGATGACTTTTCTCATCCTGACACGTTTACTGTGAGATTTTCTGAACTAAAGGCATCCAATTAAGTCTTGCCTGGATTGTAGGCTCACAGACTGTGAGACAATAAATGGTGGTTGTCATTAGCTTCTAACTTTGGGGGAAATTTGCTGCAACACCATTGATAACTGTTATAGTTTGGATGAAAGGTATTCCCCAAAAGCTCATGTGAGACAATCCAGGAAGGCTGAGATGAAATGAATTGGGTTATGAGAGCTTTAACTCAATCAGCGAGTTAATCCCCATCAGGAGATTAACTGGTATGGAGGCTGATAGGGTGTGGCTGGAGGAGGGGGGTCATTGGGGACATGTCTTTGGGGTACATATTTTATATCTGGCTTGGAGTTTCTCTCTCTGCTCGATAGATCCATGTCTTCAGGCATGATGTTCAGCCTCACCTCGAGACCCAAAGAATGAAGTCAGCCTTCTGTGGACTAAGACCTCCAACACCATGAGCCCTCAAGTGAAATTGTTCTTGTCAGGTCTTTGGCTCACATCAGTGAAAAAGCTGACTAAAAAAATAACACGTAGTTTGTCAAATTTTTTGTATATTTGATTACAGAATCCATTTTTGGCTTTGTTTTACTGCTATTTTATTCTTTCTTAACATTTCTATTTCCATTTTTATTAATCCCTTCTTTATGCTATGCCCCAACTCTTTTTATAACGTTTTGAATAGAATTTTCATTTACTTTTTGAGTTGAATTTTTTTGTTTGTTTGTTTAAGAGAGAGAGGGAGAGAGGGAGAGAGAATGAATTTTATTTATGTTTTTTCATCTGGCCTTTGTTTCTCTGACACTTGTGTATGTGGTGCTGGGGTTTGAACCCAGGGCCCTGTGCATGCCAGGTAAGTGCTCCTCCAACCACTGAGCAACTGTTCCAGCCCCTTCATTTACTTTTTTTTTTTTTTTAAGAGAGAGAGGAACAGAAAGGGAGAGAGAGAGAGAGGAAATAAATTTTTAGTTTTAATTTTTCATCTGGTTTTCATCGCTCCAACACTTAGTTGTGTATATGGTGCTGAGCTTTCAACCTGGGTCCTTGCCCATGTCAGGCAAGTGCTGTAACTGCTGAGCTACCACTGACTTTTTATTGGTATAAATATTGAGTGCTATAAAATTTCCACTGAGGACTGTATTAACTGTATTCCCTATTTTGGTATCTTTGGATCATTGTCACTATTTTAAAGAAAGTATGCAGTTTTGTTCTGTATTTCCCTTTGAACCCAAGTGTTATTCGTTGGCATTTTTTCAGGAGGAAAGAATTTGCTGGTTTTTAATTATTTTTTACTTGAATTGCCTTATTGTCAGATAATTCTTTGGGATTCATGGAGATTTTCTTTATGATCTAAGATGTGACTTTTCACAAGTTTTGATGAAAACTTAAGAAATATGTATATCCTCTAGTTTTGGGCTTGAAAGCTCAAAATATGTAATGAATTTGCCTCATTGGTTTTATTATTTAGGTCTTCTGTGTCCTTAAAATTTTCTCTCTTTGATCTTCTTGGATTGAGAAGTATGTTAAATTCTTCTAGTATTTGCATGTTTTTTGTCTTCATTGCCCTTTAATATTCTGTGATTTCTGCTCTATGCAAATTCTTGCTGTTTTATTGGAACTTAAATATTAATAAATGTATATCCATTGTGATTATAGCTTCTTTTTTTAAAGGGAGAAACAGTGAGAGAGAGAAAGACAGAGAGAATCAATTTTTATTGAGTTTTTCACATGGCTTTCGTTGCTCTGACACTTAGTTGTGTATGTGGGTTGCTGGGGTTTGAACCCATGTATTTGTGCATGCTAGGCAAGCGCCGTAACCACTGAGCCACTGCTCCAGCCCCTGTGAATATAGCTTTTGAAATTACAAAGTAGTTTCCTATATTTTTTAGGCTTTTGTTCTGAATCTAACCATGTCAGATATCACAATTGTGAACCCTATTGTGTTAGTCAGCTTTTTGTCACTGTGATTGAAATACCTGAGAACAACTTAGAGGAGGAAAAGTATATTTTTGGGTTCAGGATTTCAGAGGTTTCAGTCCATAGATATCCAACTCCAATGCTCTGGGCCTGAGGTGAGGCAGAGCATCCTAGAGGAAGATCATGGTGGAAGAAAGCATCTCAAGACATGGCTATCGGGGGCAAAGGGAGAGGGAGGAGACAGGGGGACAGGATATAATCCCCAAGGACTTAGCCCCAGTGACACACCTCCTCCTACCACTCCCCACCTGCTTACAGTTACCTCCCAGTACACTAGTCCTTTCACCATATTAATCCATTAGATGGATTTATCCACTGATTAGGTAACAGCTCTCATAATCTAATCATTTCATCTCTGAACATTTCTGTATTTACACAAGAATTTTGGGAGACGCCTCATATCTAAACCATAACCCTTATCAATTAGCCTTAGTTCTTTGTGTGAATATTTATTTATGTAATGCTCAACACTAGACTTCATTTCAATGTCTTTTTAGTCTTTTTGATCCTTCGAAGCTCTAGGAGATTTTTCTGGAAGTCCTTATGGAAACAATGTTATGTGAATGTTTGTGCATTTATAACATTTTATGTGTGACCTTCCCACTTGAAATTGATTTTACCTGGATATTAAATCCATGATTTACATTTTCTTCTGAGTATCTTAAAGACATTACTCTTCTTTCTTCTACCAAAAAGCATTGCTGTAGAAAAGTCTATGACAATTTATTCTTCCTTAAAAGAGTTTTAGTTTTTCCCTAGATATATGAAGGTTCTTTTTCTTTCTTTCATTTTTTAAAGTTCAACATTTTTAACTAGACTATGTTTTAGTTTGCCATTAGGGGTTGGTTTTCCTAGCATATCATGTGTGCCCTTTCAATATAGTTTCAAATCAGAATTTATTTCAAGACAGGTTTTTTTGAGTTATAGTATTTAATATTTGTTCCATTCTGTTGCTTTGGATCTTCTCCTTTGAGTTCTTATTACATGTATGTTATTTTGGCATTTTCCCCATTCGTTCAATGGATCTATCTACCTACCCACCCACCCACCTACCTACCTACTTATCATCTATCTGTCAATCATCTATCTATCCTTTCTTTCAAATCATTATTTTGTCCCTCCTTTAATACCTTTTTTTTTAAAGAGAGAAGGACAGTGTGAAAGAGAGAAAAGAGAGAGAATCAATTTTTATTGAGTTTTTCACATGGATTTCATTGCTCAGACACTTAGTTGTGTACTGGGTGCTAGGGTTTGAACCTGTGTACTTGCTCATGCTGGGCAAGCACCAAGCCACGGCTCCAGCACCCTTTAATGTCTTTTAAAAACATAGTTTTAGGGGCTGGAGAAGTGGTTCAGCGGTTACAGCGCTTGCCCGGCATGCGCGAGCATGTGAGTTCAAACCCAGCACCATGTACACAAGGAAGTCTCAGATCAAGGAAAGCCACATGAAAAACTGAATAAAAATTGATTCACTCACTGTCCCTCTCTCCTTAAAAAATTATGTGTGTATATATATATATATATATATATATATATATATATATATATATGGTTTTAAGGCTAGAGTGGTGGCTTAGTGGTTATGGAGCTTGCCTAGCATGTGTAAATACACAAGTTCAAATCCCAGCACCCATGTACACAATGAAGTGTGTAGCAACGAAAGCCACATGAAAAAGCTAAAATTGATTCTCTCTTTCTCTCTATTTCACTGTCCCTCTCTCTTTAAAAACAAAAAACAAAGTAAAGATAACATGGTTTTAAACTTTTATTTTTCTGTCTTCTACTTCTCTTAAAGATTATCCACTCTGTGTTCCTTCTAGTTTTGTTTTTATTTTAAAAATAATTTCCTTTTTTAAATGCTTTCTTTAGTTTTCTTTCTTTCTTTTTTAAAGAGAAAGGGACAGTGAGAGAGAATTAGCTTTATTTAGATTTTCAGGTGGCTTTTGTTGCTCCAACACTTTGCTGTGTACATGGTGCTGGGGTTTGAACCTGCATCCTTGCATATGCCACGCAAGTGCCATAATGGCTGAGCGACCGCTCCAGCCTCAATTTTTTAGTTTTTAAAATATTAAATTATAGTTTTCATATGGGCTTGTTTTTCTGGCTTTATTATTTATAGAGTTGTTATTTTACTTTCTTTTTTTCCCGTTATAATAACTTCATATAATATCTGATTATTAATTTTTTCTTATGTTCTCTTTTTTTGTGTGAAAGAGAGAGAGAAAGAAAGAATCAACTTTATTTAGTTTTTCATCTGGGCTTTGTTTCTGCAACACTTAGTTGTGCACATGGTGCTGGAGTTTGAACCCGGGTCCTCAGATATGCCAGGCAAGTGCTCCAAACCCCACGGAGCCACTGCTCTGCCCTTTTGTTCATTTTTAAAATGAATTAACTTTCCTGTGTTTTCATGAGAGGAACAGAAGAGATTTTTTTTCTTTATAGATCTAGAAAATCTGTATGGATTTTTTCCCTTCAAAGTGACTAAAAGTAATTTCTGAAAATTGTCTTATTATTTTCTTGCTCCCCTTCCCAATATTTAACTGGACCTTCTCTTTATTTGCCCGTACCATTTGTGTCCTGCTTAATTTGGAGTCTCCTTTCGGCATTTTATCTTCATTGTGGAACTTGGTCTTGCAGAGATATTTGGTTTGTTAATTTTGAGAATTTACAAAATCCAGACTCTTCCATTTGACCTTTGTACAACATGATCCACTGGAACTTACCCAGGAATTTTGTCCTGTAGAACCTCCTGCTTTAGCTGTTGTTCTTAAATTGGCCCATGCTTTGCACTGAGTACCGCGTAGTGATTTTGTGTGCATGCGTGTGGTTCTTTTAACCTCAGGACTATGACAAGCTCATTTATCACTGATCTTTCCTCCAACACAAATGCTGGCCCTGCTCAGCTCTCACTGCTGAGGGGGTCATGGGACTACCTTATCATTTAAATTTATTGTAGAGATCTCCCATGGATCTTCTGTTTTTCTATCCTAATTGTTCTTTAAGTTTGTGGGTGAATTTAGGAAGATTAAAACTGTACTGTTTCTGCTAACTCCATCTCAAGCATTCTTACTGATGTTCAATTCATGTATCTTAGACAAACGGAAGTACATTCAGTTGGGCTTGTTTCCTTTAGACATTATCCCATTAGTTCTGGATTGTTTTCTTACTTCATGGCACAAAAGATATTCAAGGGGTATCATAGACATACATTTCCTGACCCAGATTTCAAATGGGTGTTTTGACAAAGAGCTTTCAACTCATTTTTATCTATAGGATTTTTATATTAAGATTATTTACCTGGGCTGTGAAGTATTTTCTTGAAAGTATTTCTTGAAGCAAGTTCTCTCAAGAAGGTTCATAATTGTCTCCATTAAGGCTGTATATCTTGACCAAAGGAATACGTTGTATCAGAGATAATGGTGAGGGAAGCAGCGGGGGTCATGGTATAGTGGAGCCATAATTACACTTGAAATACAACTGGAAATAAGGATTCATCAAGTAGTACAATACAAAGTAAAAGAAAAGCAAAATGAAAGAAAGAAATGAATGTTTACTGAGTGTCTATTATTTGTCAGATAGAAGATTGGGACTTTCACATGCTACCTTATTTTATTCTTAGAAAAGCCTAGTGGGCGTGCAGACTAAGTATAATTATTCCAGTATTACAACTATGGAAACAAGAGGTTCAGAGAGGTCACTCAAGATCATCCCAGCAATACACAGCCTGGATAAAATGGTAGAGATATGGAAATATTTTTGTCCTAATTTAGTAGCTTTAAAATTCATTTGAAAACATACACATGCACATATACCCACACACTAACGTCTGAAAGTTACAGAGATTTTGCTAGGAAATACATAAAATATACATACATATTTATTTTGTTTGAGGTTTGCTTAGCTTCTTGAGTCTTTTTCCAAGTTTGGGAAGTTTTCAGGCATTGTTTCTTTCTAAGTATTTTCTCCTCCTCTTAAAACTCTAATAGTATGAATATTATGTCTTTTATTATAATCTCAAAGCTCCTGAGGCTGTGTTCATTTTTTTCATTTTTAAGTATATTTTATGTTCATCACCAGATTGATTAATTTCAATTGTTTCACATTTCGATTCACTAATTCTTGACTTTATCCCTCCATTTTGTTGCTAAACTCATTGATTGACTCTTTTATTTCAGTTGTATTTTTCTTTTTTGTAGTAGAGATGGAACCCAGGGGCACTTAACTACAGAGCCATATCACCTGCACGTTTTATTATTTTGAGACAGGGTCTCACTAAGTTGCTCAGGGCTTCGCTTAGTTGCTGAGGCTGGCTTTGAACTTGCAGTCCTCCTGCCTCAGCCTCCTGAGCTGCTGGGATTGCAGGCATGCACCACTGCACCTGGCCAGTTTTTATTTTTTTGTTAAAAAAAATCTCTATTTTTTGTATGTTTTCTATTTCTTTGTTGAGATTTTCATGTCTTTGCCAATACTTCCTATTTTTCATTGGTTGAAAGAAGGTTTCCTCATTACTTGTGAGTGAGAGTGGGAGTTCTGGGTCCCTACTAGGTCCCTCTGGTCCACATAGGTATTTGGGATATAGGGATCTTATGGTCCCCATACAGTCTCCACAGACATCACAGGGTTGGGGCAGTTGCCCTTGTTACTGAGGTGTCTTAGCTTGGCCTCCCATAACAGAATACCATAGACTGAGCAGCTTAAACAGCAGAAATTAATTTCCTCATAGTTCTGGAGGCTGGTAATTCAAGATGGAAATCCTGGCAGGGTTTGATTTCTGGTGAGGACTCTCTTTTCACCCTGTAGTTGGTTTACTCTCTCATTGTGACATCAAATGGTGTGGATGAACAGAGACAGAGAGAGAAATAGGGTACTCTCTGGTGTTCCTTCTTATAAGGATACTGATCCTTTCATATTAGAGGCCCACCTTTATGATCTTCTTAAACCTTGATTACCTCCTTATAGCCCTTGTCACCAAATACAGGCACACTGGGGATTTGGGCTTCAACACATGAATAAGGGTGGAAAGAGGGGACAGGGAGAGGATCTAATCGCAACTAAGTGGGGTGGTCTCCATTGACTCCCAGTGTCACAGAGGTGATGGGGAGTTACTTTTGTGATTATGTGAAGGTATGTAGAACTTGCCTTTTCAGAATGAATGAGACGCTCCTTGATGAGAGGCAAGCTGTCATGTTGTGAGCTGGGCCACCTGGCAAGGAACTGTAAATGGCTTCTAGGTGTCCAAAGCAGCCCTGCTGACAGCCAGCAAGAGAATGGAGTCCTGAGTCCTATAGCTACAAGGAATTGGATTCTGCTAGCTACTACATGAGATTGGGAGGGGCTTTCCAAAAAGGAAGATATCCCTACTGAAACCTTGACTGCAGCCCTGTGAGACTCTGAGAGGAGGACTCAGCAAAGCTGTACCTGGACTCCTGACCTATCGAAACTGTGAGATAACAAATATATATTTTTTTCTAAAGAGAGGGAGAGATAGAGATAGAGAGAGAGAGAAAGAGAGAGAGAGAGGGAATCAATTTTATTTTTCCACCTGGTCTTTATTTCTCCAACACTTAGTTGTGTATGTGGTGCTTGCCAGGCAAGCACTCTACCACTGAGCCACTGCTCCACCGTAGTATATATTGCTTTGAACCACAGTTAGAGATAGTTTATTATTGTGCAATAGAAGACAAACCCAAAACTCCTATTTCCAAGTCGTTCCTTCATATACATAATCTCCTTCTCCCCCACACTACACACTGACATAAACAAGGGGCAAATATAAACATCTTGGGGCATGTTTAGTGATTTGTCTACAGAAAAGTCTGACAAAAACTTGGTGCATTTCTTGCCATATGAAGTAAGTGGGCTTACTGGAGAATAGTCTCCTCTGCCAAAAGTTGGAGGAAACAACAAAGGGTAATAAAATTTAATAGCGAAGGAGATGGTAACAGATGGACTGTAGGCTTTAAAAAGAAGAACACTGAAATCTCTAAGGTGAATGAATCTTTTATGACTAAATATGGAAGACAGGTTTTATAAGTATACAGAAAAAAAGCAAAGTTGAACTATCATGAAAAAGATTGCAAATAAAAAGTTAAAAGGCACAAATCTATGAGTAGCAACAAAAAGTACTTTTGTGCCAAGAACTTAATCAAAGAATAAAATAAAATAATTTTAATAAGAAAGATGGTAGTAATGAAATGTTTTATATTAAGAAACATGAAAGGTAAGGTGAAATCACTGTGGAGCAAATCATGATTATGCTGGCATGGGTGTTAAAACATCATCAAAGAAATAAGTTTGCAATCTAGAAGCACCAACTTATCAGTCACTTCTTGCCCATTTCAAAATTCCAAAAGAAGTTGCTTCCAAAATACAGCATGAGTCTCATGCTAGCCAAACATCATATTATTTTCTCCTCAATTAAATCTTCTTGGTGAGCTACAAATGTTTTTTCATCACTAACCACTCCAGGTGGGCCTTGTTAGCTCCCAGTTTATTGCCAGATTGTTAAGCCCACTGCTCAACTGAGTGCTGTCATTTCCTCCTCTTCCCACATTAGCTACCTTCACTCTCTTAAATCACAACTGCTTAGCTCTCCCACTCTTCCCTTATACTTCCGCCTCCTCATGTGCTTCCACATGGCCCTACATGGTGGGAACAAAATTCTCTTACCCATCTGACATCACCTTTTTCCTACATATTCCTCCCCAAAGGCTCTGCTCTTCTGGGAAAGTGCTTCTGAACTATTTTAATGAGAAACTGAAGAAGCACAGAATTTACTAATCAAAATAATCTCTCTTTAATCTCAACGATATCCATAGCATAATCTCCTCCTCTCTATGTGTCCCTGGGTCTTGATTGCTAAACAAATAAGAATTAGGAACCTAAAAGGCAAAGACCATGTCCCTGGGCCCAGTTGCATTCATTTGCTATTGGAAAGCCATTACCGGGGAGATGAGGGTTGGTGGGAAAGAAATCAGGTTTATTCAAAAACTGGCATCCTTTTTCACTCTGGAGAAAAAGGCCATCTTGGGGAACTCAAGTACATGAAAGAGCTTTTAGAGAGAAGGAAAAGAGGTACAGTGGGATAAAGATCTTAGTGCTCTATGGGGTCTTGTCATCCTAGATATATGTCTTTTTTTTTTTAACCTTGACCTCCTGGGGCTAGTTCCTGTTGATTTTTTTAGACAAACATGTTACTTTTCTGCAAGTTAGGATCATTTCATAATTCTGATATAATTTGAAAGTGACCAGGTGTTCTGAGTCCTGTAAATCTAAATAAAGGAAGGTTATTTAGCAGGAAGCATCTTAATCATTTAGGTGAGACTTTTCCTTGAAATTTAGAATGTCAAATAAAGGGGACATAATCTTGTAATGGATTGGCCACTGTTGCAACTAAGCCCACGAGGCTATGTTACAGATAGTGTCTCTCTTGTTTTCAGGGTAGAACAAACAATTCTTGGTTGATGGTTAAAAATGTTATTGAGGGGGCTGGAGTGGTAGCTTAACAGTTACAATGCTTGCCTGGCTTGTGGAAGGACCCAGGTTCAAACCCTAGCACCACAAACACAGCTAAGTGTCAGAGAAACAAAAACAAAATGAAAAATAAATAAAATTGATTCTCTTTCTCTCTATCTTAAAAAAATGTCATTGGAAACTTGGCCTCTAGTTCTAATAATTATATTATTTAATGAACTGATTCAATTACTGAGTCAAGAATTGCATCTTGCTTGCTGATCACATATGCTGGCATTGCTTAGTGCTACATATATGTATTTGTTGGAAGGGGACAGACTCTCTGGGAGACTATTAGGATAAAAAATAAAGGAGGGGAGGGTGTGTAGGTCAGTGGTAGAGCAATTGTCTAGCATGTGCAAGCCTCTGGGTTCCATCCCCAGTATCACCAAAACAAAACAAAAAGAAAAAAACCTCAAAAGATCAAAAATAAAGGAAAAATGCAGACTGTGGGTAGGTATTTTGAAGGAAATAAAGAGAGTTCAGTGATAGGGAATAAGATGAGAGGGGAGCTAGGCACTCAGGGAATGTAATGGTTAATTTTATTTGTCTGCTTGACTGGGCTAACGAATGCTCTGATAGCTGAGCATCATTTCTGTGGTGTGACTGTGAGGGTGTTACTGGAAGAGATTAGCACATGATTTGGTGGACCAAGTAAAGATTGCACTCACCAAAGTGGGTGGGCATCATCCAAACTATTGAGGACCCTGAAAGAATAAATAGATAGAGGAAGGGTAAAGTTGTGTTCTCTTCTTGAGTGCAGACATCTGTCTTCTCCTGCCTTCAGACATTGATGCTCCTGATTCTCTGGCCTTGGGACTTGGACTTGGACTTGGACTTGAACTTACAAATACTGACTCTCCAGGTTCTCAGACCTTCAGGTTTGAACTGGAACTATACCATCAACTTTCCTTGTTCCCCAGCATGCAGATGGCAGATTGTGGGACTTTGCCTCCATAATGGCATGACCCAACCCCTCATGGTAAATCTCTTTCTAGTTATCTTAACCTACTTACATTTATCCTTTTGGTTCTGTTTTTCTGGAGAAGAATGACTAATACTGGGAATTCCTCACTAAATTTTGTGCGCGTGTGTGTGACATTTTTGGTCTCTGTTCTTTGTCTTTCTATTCTTTATAACTTTCATTCCTATTCCACTTTCATTCTCCTAAACTGTTTCAGTTTTGCTCTTAAGAAGATAGACCTACCACTACTTATAGATTAAAAAGAGGGAGAGAGAAGGAGACAGAGATGAATTTGTAATGTGTGATGCCTGACAGAGTCAGCTCTGGGTCAGATCTCCTCTGGCTGGAAATTCTGATTCTTCTATTTGTCAACTATGTAAACTTGTACACATTTTTTTTTGGTTTCTTCATATATAAGATGGTATGTGCCTAGCATGCTCATGGCCTAAGGTTCAATTCCCAGCACCCACACACACACACAAAAAAAAAAAAAAAAAAAAAAAAAAAAAAAAAAAAAAAAAAAAAAAAAAAAAAAAAAAGAAAAAGAAAAAGAAAAGAAAGAAAGAAAAGGAAAAAATGATGATTATGGTTCTTGGATTCTCAGATAGTTGAGAAAAATTAATTAATATACAACATGCAAAATAATAGTGTCTGTTATGTAGCAAAAAAATTAATAAATATTAGCTGTTGCCTGCATTTGAGATAATCTGCCTTTCTAGGAATGTGGAGGGATTGCTAGTTTATGATTCTTCAGCTTCCAAGGAGTCAAGCATCCTATAAATATAATTAATTGAGTTAAAAAATTATTAATTTTGGGGCTGGAGCAGTGGCTCAGTGGTTTCAGTGCCTGCCTGGCAAGCACAGGGACCCGGGTTCAAACCCCAGCACCACATACACAACTAAGTGTTGGAGCAACTAAGGCCATGTGAAAAACTAAATAAAGTTGTTTTTTTCTTTCTCTGTCTCTCTCACTGTCCCTCTCTCTTTAAAAAAAAAATTATTAATTTCTACCAGGTGTGTTGATGTGCACTTGAAGTCCCAGCTTGTTGGAAGACTGAGGCAGTAGGATTGCTTGAGCCTAGCAGTTTGAGGCCAATGGGGCAGCATACAGAGACCCTATGTCTTAAAAAAAAAAAAAAGAAAAGAAAAAAGTTTAGGGGGCTGAAGTGATGGCTCAGTAGTTGGAATACTTGCCTGGGAATGAGGACCCAGGTTCAAATCCCAGCACCACATACACAACTAAGTGTCAGAGAAATAAGGGCCAGATGAAAAGATAAATGGAACTGATTCTCTCTCACTCTTCCTGCTCTTTAAAAATATCAGTTTCAATCACATATATTTTTATAAAAATACATTTCTTTATTGCAAAACCTTCATACACTTGTTAAAGGTAATTACAGTTAGACCATACTAGAGTGAAATTTAAAGAAATCTAAGTATCCAGGAAAATATCCACCCTTATAATATATTTGTAATCCTTACTTCCCCCAGTCCCAATTTTCCTTTAAAATTCAGCAACAAGTCATAGAAAGAAGAAAATAATATTCATCCTAATCTCTTTTGCAGTCAGATTATTTCTATGACAGTTCTGAAGCTTTTAGCCAGATTGGCATTAAAAGGTTTCTGAGCTACAAGACTTAGCTACCCTCATTAAAAGGTGACTTTTTTATTCTCTTATTTCACTGTGCTCATCTACGTCAGTTAAACAGACTTGAACTTCTATGCAGCTCTGAACTTTGGTGTCCAATTCCCCGCAGACTCCTTCATAGCACTTGTTAACTGCCTCAGTTAACTGACAGCGACTAAAGTCATTTCCTGAAGAATTTTAGCATTTTTCCCTTCAAACCTCAATTTCTGTCTTCAAGAAAAGATTGTGACCACAATATTAATTTCCATTTGTTGGTCCTAATAATTTTAGTGCTTTTTTTTTTAATTAAAAGGGTGGGCATTCTTTGACCAACTTCCTTTTCTTTTATTTTTTTTCAGCAGAGTCTCCCTAAATTGTTGAGACTGGTCTTGAACTTGCAATCTCCCTGCCGCAGCCCCCTGAGTAGCTGGGATTATAGACATGCACCACTGTCAGGGTCCAAGGTCCTCTCTTGATCTTACCTCTTTGCCCTTTAAAACTAGAGCCTTGGGGCTGGAGCGGTGGCTCGGCGTTTACAGTGTTTGCCTCGAATGTGTGAGTACTTGAGTTCAAACCCCAGCACCACATACACAACAAAGTGTCAGAAGAATGGAAGCCACATGAAAAACTAAACAAATATTGCTTCTCTCTCTCTCACTATCCCTCTCTCTTTAAAAAAAAAAAAAGAAAGCACCTTTTCTACAAGGCTCCCATATCACGTGTTGGTTGACAAGGCCACCTCTCTACTGGATGTACTTCCTCGAAGGCAAAGACTGACTTTTTCTCAACCACCACAGCATGTAAAACAGTGCTGGACATGTTGTAGGTGCTTAAAAAGTTTTCTGAATCAATAAACAGTATTTAAGTCTACTTATCTACTTACTACCATCTTTAAGATTATTTCTAAACATCAAATAGGACTAGCTACATGATTGCATGTGAAATTTGAAAAGGTCTGAAAAATAGCTATATAGTTTAGCAGATGGCAGAACTACTTTCTGGCCTCAAAGGTCTTATTAAATATTGAAGTGGTCCCCTGGTATGGCAATAGATTGTGGTGGCTTGTCTGTAGTTCTGAGTGAATTAGAATACTATTTGTATATCAATGTTATCTGTCAAAGTCCATTCCTGTCTATGACTCAATGTTATAGGTAGTGCATGTATAAAACACTATAGCATACTAAAAAGTTAAAACACATATGGAGAGTGTCTATTAACAAAATTTAGGCACAAAACTAATAAGCTTTAATAAATATTTCTAAAATAAAATACATCCATCTGGGAGAAGCATAAATTTTATTTTCATTCATTAGGGTGATCCACTCACTGACTCACAGTTCTAACTTCCTTTACTAATTTGGAAAAATTAGTCACTCTATGTGGTGATGCAAACATTGCAACTAAAGGTCTCATAATTTTGATTTGCATAATTTGTGAATACTGTCTATAAACATTAGTATTTTCCTCAAAGTCGGAAATTACATAGTGACAAAAGAAAACTCAAACTACTTGTGCAATGTGTATATATTGCTTTCAGAGATCTTAAACAGAGAGCTTTATTTGAAACAAATTCAAGAATAAGAAGCAATTTTTTGACTAAGCAACATTTTCCTTAACAACATGTGATATAAACACCCGCTCATTTAGTAAACCTTATACCTATACTCCTCTTATATACCTTTCCCAAAATAGACACAATAGGGGAAAGAATATTCTAGAAAAACTCTACTCTTCAAACTTCCCAGGGGTTGCTATCTTCCTCTGTGAGCTATAAACTTATTTAAACAGCCAAGACAGAAGGGGCTGTTCCCATATACTTATTTTGATTCTGAACAGATATTTCCCTAAGTAACCTTACTTGGGAATGAGGTATGGTAGGGTGGTTGGGGTATTATTATACTCTTCTTAATAGATTTTCTTTTTCAAAGTCTCACTATCTTTCCCAGGACGGCCTCTAACTCCTGGGCTTAAGCAATCCTACTGCTATAGCCTTCCTAGTAGCTGGGAATGCAGTCAAGTACACTGCTCAGATAGAACATTTTAATGATCAAAATATTTTTCCTAACTTGCAATTGAAAAAGTTCCAGAATAATCTTCTTGAAAAATATACTACAGCTATTCAATGCTATTGCCTCTCAGAAGCAGTTACTGTCCAGACTATCACTATGGAAAGAAACACCGAGAGAAAGGACAGAAGGGCACATTTCACAGAGCAAGCAGGGACCTGAAGACTGGGTTTCTGGCAGAAAAAAAGAACAGATGAAAATCCTACGCATGACATTGCATTGTGTCTGAGGATTCAGTTCAACATGTAAGAGACTGTCTGTGGCATGCTCATTCTATCCATCAGGCCTGAAAGAATAATGCTTTTTCAACCCTGCACGTAGAGTGGTAGTATTGTAGAGTCTGCAGCAAAGGACTTGTTTACGAATCTTCTTTTGATGACACACTGGATTTTCAATGAGCCTAGTTGTAATTTTTCCTCTGAGGGACTTGAAGAAGGGGGAACTGATCTCCTGAGTGAATTCTTAAATGATAACTGCCTTCCTCTGTAAGCAGAGGCAATATATTACAGAGCCATGGTATGAGTTACAGTAGCTGAAAAGTCAATTGCCAAGAGGCATCCTGCTCCAAACATCCTGGTTTCAGATTTTAGGACAGAGAAGAATGCTTTAGAAGGTCTGAGTCATGATTAGTAATTTTGCTAGAACTTCAGGGAAGAGGTGCTTGGTATTGCACCCTGCTCACATCTGGATGGATTTAGAGCTTTTAGTTTCTACCCCCAAAGGACTTATTAATAGCAAAGGACTAGAGTAATAAGGGTGGGCCATGTATAGCATTTGAGGAAGTGAGCAATGCCACAGAAGGGTTATCAAGACTTGATGTTCAGGGGGTTGGGGATTTAGCTCAGTGGCAGAGTGCTTGCCTAGCATGTGCAAGGTCCCAAGTTCGGTCCTCAGCCCTGAAACAAAAGAACAAAAAAACAACAACAAAAAAAGACTTGATATTTGTTGTTTCTCTACCCCTGGGGAAACTATTGATCAGATTTTTCGAGAACAGCCTGTAATGAGTTTACTGTGCTGAGATATCACAGACCAGAAGTGTCTTTTATGACATCCCAAGAAATACCCAGCCAGAAGACTTGAAGGGTGCTGACCTGTGTGGCAAAGGGAAGGCTGTGACACACAAAGGAAGAGATGTCAGAGTTCATTTCTATTTTAAATTCTCTTAGCCTCTTAAGGTAACATTGCTGACTTTGATTATATCTTATTCAAAATCACTTTCCAAAATTAAGGGGTCACTGCTGAAAATAGTCTTAATGATTAACCAACTTTTCATTCCCGGTCCTGTGACTAAATCTCCAGCACTGTGAGAAGACACCAAAAAAGTAAAAAGAAACAACAAAAAACAAACAAACAACAACAACAAAAAACACTTTGTGCAGGTATAAAATTGAAAACTGAAATGTACAAATGACAAAACAAGTCAAACTAAAACTTAAAGACAAGATAAGTGGGCATAACAGCAGTTAGGGTGCTTGCCTGGCATGTGTGAGGACGTGGGTTCGAACCCCAGCACCACGTACACAACAAAGTGTCAGAGCAATGAAAGCCACATGGAAAACTAATAAAATTGATTCTCTCTCTCTCTCTCTCTCTCTCTCTTGCTCTCTCTCTCACTAACCCTCTCTCTTTAAAAAAAGGTGGTCATAACATAAATTGCATTGTATTTGTATGTATAAAAGCTATTTTTTCTTGTTGATTGAATCTATACTTATGGAAATACACTTAAGTGGATATAAATCAAAAAAATGAATTTATTGACTCATATAACTGAAAAGTTCAGGTGTCTAACTTTAGGCTGAGCTGAATCTAGCTACTCAAATTATGTCATCAGAATTCTCTTTCTCCATTTTTCAGCTTTGCCTTACTCTGGATTGGATTCCCCATTCGATGGTTCCTAGCAGCTACAGATTTACATTCTTTACTTGGTGATCCTCAAAGAAAACAAATTTCTCTCTCCTAATAGCTTCAGAGGGAATCTTACTAGTTTGCCTGGCATGGTGGCGCACACTGTAATCCCAGCAACTCAGGAGGTTAAGGCAGGAGGTTGGCAAGTTCAACGCCAACCTCAGCAACTTAGTGAGGCCCTAAGCAACTTAGTGAGATCCTATTTTAAAATAAAAAATAAAAAGGGCATGAGATGTGGCTCAGTGGTTAAGTGCCCCTGGGTTCAATGCCTAGTAACACCCCCCCTCGCAAAAAAAAAATCTCATTAGCCTAGGTTAGGTCTGGGGCTATTCCTGAACAAATTACAGTAGGCACAATGATAGACAAGTGCCTGATCAAGTTCAAATTGTATACCCTCTCCAGGCTTAAACAGACTAAGAGTAAAGGATTGTTCCCCACAGGAAATTGGTGTACTATCATAAGAAGAGGGAAGAATAAATGCTGAGCAGAAAAAACTAGATTCACACTTCAATTGGAAAATATGTTGGATTTTGTTTTTCTTTTTCTTTACGGTGCTGAGGATTGAACCCTGGGCCATGTGGATGCTAAACACATGCTTTACCACTGAGTCACATCCCCAGTCCTATGTTGGGTTTGTTTAAGGGCAGAAAGCTATATGATTATTCAAACCATGTTGTCTTTGACTCAACATGTTTTTGGAACTCCCTCTTTTTGAATTGCCTCCTGAGTCAGTTTAAAAACCAGAAAACAAAATTTGTCTCATTAGTTTACAGTTACATAACATTTTTGCATGAAACATCCAACCCTACTAAACAGACTAGGATTCTATTCCCCTTTGAGTGAATATTCAAAACAATGTGCAAAACAATGTAGGAGGAAATTCCCAAAAAGGAACTTTAAAAATGATCTGAATAAAAGAATTACTGGATTAAGAACAGAACCTCCATAGCACTCATTCTGAAGAAGACTTGTTTGCCTAAATAAGCCGTTGTAACGTGGTCCTTGCCCTTACAGAAGGCTTGACTTTACTGTGTGACGGTATGTGCAGCAGGAGCCAGAACTTTTATGAGCTTATTGCTGAGACTGAGTTTCTTCCTGTGTATTTGGAAGGTGGAATAGTGAAATATCAAGGAGCAACTTGTCTACTAGCATAAGCATCAAAAGTACTGTGCTCCCCCATCCTTAATAATGCCAAGATTTGAGAAGGGTGCTCCTGAGCAGATGGTTTGACAGACTAAAGCATTAGTTTGCTGAGCCTCCGAGCTTGCTAATTAATTCTTCAGTTTACTAGGGTTTAAAATGATTGTTCAAAACAAGACATCCCTTAAAATAAATGCTAGGTGGAAGTGTCACACAGTATTGATTATTGAAATGGTTATTTCAAACAGCTGAGGGTCGTCACTTAATAACAGAATTGCCTTACCTGTTCTGTTGGTTTAATTAAGCTGTTTTCAGTTTGTCAAAAGATTATCTACATTTTGATATTCATATGCTTCTGGGTTGTGTTTTCCAATTTTCTAGCTAAGATGGTAAACAGAATTCACTAGTAGATTTAATCTTACAATTCAGATGTATAATATAGTTGAGATTCATTAATGGGAGAAAAGATTTTAACTTAAATGCCCTGGATATTAAGAATTAAAAGTTTTAAATTCTAGTTTTGACACAGTTAGTTACTATATTACCACATATCACCTAACTTGTGTGTCTTCCATCCTCCCTGGGGAAAAAAAAGAACTAACTGCTGACCTATCTCATGTAGAACAGTGAGAGTTAGCAATCTATTAGAAAAGATGTTGAGACCACACAATATTTTCACCCTCTAAAAGATTATGAGACCTAAGGCTTCAGATTTTTATTGTATTGAATTCTTAAAATTTATTACAGGGGTTTTGGGGTGGGCTTTTTTATATTAGAATCCTGATATTGAAACTGGGTATGTGCAAATATGAGTCATGCAACTATTTATTTAGAATAATCAAGGGAATCTCAAGAGCATCTTTGTAATAAGATAGGATCTCCAAGAATATATTATTTCCTTAGAGTAATGAGCACATTTTGAAAGATGTAATAATTTGTACAGGTTGCTAGGTTATTGTCATTTGGAAAATCAGCACTATAATCCAAGGACTTGAGATCTAAAATAAATCAGGGCACAATCAACTACAAAAATCACATCAGGGCTGGAGTGGTGGCTCAGTGGTTTGTGCTCTTGCCTGACATGCACGAGGACCTGGGTTCGAACTCCGGCACCACATATACAACTAAGTGTCCAAGAAGCAAAGGCCAGATGAAAAACTAAATAAAATTGATTCTCTCTCTCTCTCTCTCATTCTCTCCTTCTCTCTCTCTTAAAAAATGACATCAGATATACAAGATAATAACAGGTGAATGGGGTGGGGGAATAAGGAGTTGTTGGTAAGGGATACCAAGTTCCAGTTAGGAGAATAAGTTCTACAGATCTATTACCCTGCATGGTGACTCTCGTTAATAACAATACATTGTACATGAAAATTGCTACAAGAGTAAGTAAATTTTAAATGTCATCACCCCAAAAAATTATGTCTGTGAAATGATGCATATTAGTTTGATTTAATCAATCCACAATATATACGTATATCAAAACATCATATTGTACACCACAAACATTTACAAATTTTGTCAACTTAAAAATTTAAACAAATTATAATGGGGTAAATATAGCAAGTATAAATGAAGGCAAGGCATACTCCTCTTCCTACTTCTTTTGTTCATTGTCATGAATGAGTGACTTTGCTGTTTGTTTTTTTTTTTTTTTTTAAGAGAGAGGGATAGTGAGAGAGAGAGAAAGACAGAATCAAATTTTATTTTGTTTTTATGTGGCCTTCATTGCTCTGGCACTTTGTTGTGTACGTGGTGCTGGGGTTTGAAACCTCATCCTTGTGCATGCCAGGCAAGTGCCGGAACTCCTGAGCTACCGCTCCAGCCCCAACTTTGCTGTTTTTTTAAAGCAAAGAACTGAGCTGACCACTGTCTACCTCTCCCACTTCAGTGCCTGCCACTTACCTATGAATACTCTAAGCTCCACAGGAATTATTCCTTCTATGAACCTATCAAGCGTTCTCTTAACTTCATGGTTTTACATATGCTGCTTCCTTTTCTACGAACATTTTCCTTCATCTTTTTCATTTTCTTCCTTCCATCCAAACTTTCTCCTCCTGACCCCCTGCCCCTCACTTAGATATCAAGCCAATATCACAAGGTTGCCAAAGCCTCCTTCCCCAGCTGCACTGTCACTTCCTGTCAAAGATCCTGTTCTGCCTTTGACATAACTACCAGCGCATTGTCTTACTGAAGAGTGATCTTCCCTGCCAAGCCATATGATCTAAGAGGCCAAGGATGCTCCAGTCCTGTTTATAGTTGTGTCTTCAAACGCACTCACTTGTAGGGATCCAGTAAGTTTTTGCTTAATAAGGGAAAGACTGCTGGGAATTACCAAACAAAATCTTGCATTCTCATTCAACGTGGAAATAGACTAGATATACACTTGTGAAGACTTAAAATGTACCTGATATTTGCTTTCATGAATTTTGTAGAAGGTACTATATGGGAGACAGGAAGGGATTACAGAGAGAAGAGTGTATGAGTAGAGATTTGACAAATGAGGAAGTTTATCATGGGTATGGGAGGGTGGGATTTGAGATAGAGGGAAGAGTGCATACACAGACAGGCATGTGAGAGAGCCCAGAATAGATTACAGTAAGCTGGTCTGGTGAGTATGCAGTAGCCAAGGCCAAGGAACAGAGGGCAGGAATGGACATCATGTTATGCCTAGGATTTGAGATTGTTGTCCTATAGAGAAGGGAAAGCTTTAAAGAATTATGAGCTAGGAATACACACCAGATTTGTATGCTGGAGAATCATTTATAATCATGTAGGAAGTGGATTGGAAAAGGTGAACAGTGTTAGGCTCTTTAGAGTTTTTAGCAATAGATACTTGCTGAGTTCATGGTGGATGATTGAGAGTATTCCTGGGAGAGCAGGGAAGACCTGGAACCTTGTTCACCACTGAATAGTAAGACCTCATGAAAATAAGGACAATTATTGCTTCTGGTTCTACACAGCTCTGGCCCCTGCACTATCTCATTGACCATTCAGTCCCTGGGGCCACCCCATATTGTGACAGCAGCTATCTTTTGCAGCCTGTCTGTGTATCTCAGTTCTCTAAGAGTGAGGATTTGATTGGCAGAAACTTTCTTTTTTTTTTAAAGATTAAAGGAATTTTCCATCCCAAGTTTGCGGAATACACCTTCTTCTCTGCAGCACATGGATCCTTTTCCAAAATAGATCCTATTCTGGTTCATAAAGATAATCTCAGCAAATATAAAAAAAGTAGACATTATCCCGTGTGTCCTTTCAGATCACAATGCTGTGACCCTAGCAATCAACAGTAATAATCATAACAGAAAGCATTCATATTTATGGAGATTAAATAATACTCTATTAAAAGAAGAATGGATCCAAGAAGACATGAGAGAAGAAATCCAAAAATTCTTGGAAGAGAATGAAAATGAAGACACAACAATTTCAAAACCTCTGGGACAGCATGAAAGCTTTCCTATGGGGAAAATTTATAGCACTGAGTGCCCACATTAAAAATGAAGAGAGATCCCAAATAAATAAGCTTATGCTTCATCTCAAAGCCCTTCAAAAGGAAGAGCAATCTAACCTCAAAGCCAGCAGAAGACAGGAAATAATCAAGATCAGAGGTGAAATCAATGAAATTGAGAACAACAACAAAAAAAAAGAATTGATGAAACAAAGAGCTGATACTTTGAAAAAATAATAAGATAGACCCCTAGGTAATCTAACCAAAAGGAGAGAAATGAAGCAAATCAATAAAATCTCCAATGAAAAGGGAGTGATCACCACCGACCCCATAAAAATTCAATAAATTATAAAATCATATTTTGAAAAACCTATAGTCCTCCAAATTTGAAAATTTGAAAGAAATGGATAAATTTCTTGACACATACAACATCCCTAAATTGACTCAGGATGATAATGAATTCCTAAATAGCCCAATCACAGGCACTGAAATCCATATTGCAATTAAAAGTCTACCAAAGAAGAAAAGCCCAGGACCTGATGGCTTCCCTGCTGATTTTTACCACACTTTTGAGGAGGAACTAACACCTCTCTTTATTAAGTTATTTCAAGAAATTGAAAAGGAGGGAACTCTCCCATCCACTTCTTATGAAGCAACCATAACTCTGATACCAACATCTGACAAGGATACATCAAAAAAAGAAAACTACAGACCAATATCCCTGATGAAGTTGGATGCAAAAATCCTTAATAAAGCACTAGCAAACCATATTCAAAAACTTATAAAGAAGATAATCCATCATGGTCAAAGTGGGCTTTATCCCAGGAATGCAGGGCTGGTTCAACATACGCAAAACAATTAACGTAAGTCACCACTTAAACAGAATCAAGGACAAAAACCATATGATCATCTCAATGGACGCAGAAAAGGCCTTTGAAAAAATCCAGCACCCTTTTATGGTCAAAACTCTAGAGAAGATAGGGTTCAAAGGATTATTTCTGAACTATGTAAAGACTATATATGCTAAACCCTCAGCTAGTATAATACTAAATGGAGAAAAGCTGAAAGCATTTCCACTAAAATGGAGAACAAGACAAGGCTGTCTGCTCTCACCACTTTTATTCAATATTGTTCTTGAGACCCTAGCTGGAGCAATTAGGCAAGAGAAAGAAATCAAAGGGATAAAAATAGGAAGAGAGGAAGTCAAACTCTCTCTTTTTGCTGATGACATGATCCTGTATCTGGAAGATCCAAAAAACTCCATCACTAAACTGCTTGAACTTATAAACAGATTTAGCAAAGTGACGGGATACAGGATCAACACCCACAAATCAATAGCTTTCCTATTTCCTAATAATAGGTCTGATGAAGAAATCAGGAAATTAGTCCCATTCACAATATCTTCAAAAAAAAATAAAATACTTGGGATTAACCTTACAAGGGAAATCAAAGATCTCTACAATGAAAATTATCAGTCATTGAAGAATGAAATCCAAGATGATCTAAGAAGATAGAAAGATGTCCCATGCTCTTGGTTAGGCAGAATTAATATAATAAAAATGGCCATTCTACCAAAAGCTTTATATGGATTTAATGCTATCCTTATTAAGATACCTGTGTTGTTCTTTACAGACATAGAAAAAGCAATTCTCAAATTCATTTGGAACAATAAGAAACCTAGAATTGCCAAAACACTACTAAGCAAGAAAGATGAATCAGGCGGTTTTGCCATAGCCGATCTAAAACTATACTCTAGAGCTGTTGTAACAAAGACAGCATGGTACTGGTATCAAGACAGGAAAGAAGATCAATGGAATAGAATAGAAGACCCTGAAACAAACCCTCAAATCTTTAAACATCTGATTTTTGACAAAGGGGGACAAAATATTACATGGAGGAGAGACAGCCTCTTCAACAAATGGTGCTGGACAATCTGGACAGCCACTTGCAGAAAGTTGAAATTAGACCCATATCTTTCTCCTTGCATGAGAATCAAATCAAAATGGATGAAGGAGCTT
>PVKS010028686.1:0-26156 GCA_004027875.1 Aplodontia rufa
AAACAACAATAGATGCTGGAGGGGCTGTGGAGAAATAGGCACACTAACACACTGTTGGTGGAGCTGCAGACTGGTACAGCCCCTCTGGAAAGCAGTATGGAGAATCCTTAAAAAACTAGGGATGACTCCACCATACGACCCTGCTATTCCACTCCTGGGTATCTTTCCAGGGGACTTAGAATCAGCACATTACAGTGACGCAGCAATATCGATGTTCATAGCAGCACAATTTACTATTGCTAGGCTATGGAAACAACCCCGGTGTCCCTCACAGGAAGAATGGATCCAAAAACTGTGGTACATTTATACCATGGAATATTACACAGCAATTAGAAACAGTGATATTGCATCCTTCGAAGGTAAATGGATGGCTATGGAAGAGATCATGCTGAGTAAAATCAGCTTAACCCAGAGGTCTAAGACTTGATTGTCTCCACTCATCTGTGGAGGTGGGGACTAGACCCTGGACAATGAGAAAGTTGGTCTAGTAACATGAATTAAATCCAGATAAGATGTAAAGCTTTACAATCTAATACTTTTTTTAGAGTTATAATGGGAAGGGGAAGGGAGGGATAATGGAGGGTAATTGGGGGGGGCACTCCTGGGGACAATTGCAATATCCAGAATATATACACATTTTATATCATTTTGTTAAAATCTTGTAAGGTTGCTCGTAAATAAAAAAAAAAAAAAGAAAATCTCCTTCAATAAAGATGTTTTATTTGAAAAAAAAAAGATGGGATTGGTTGTTATGTATTCCTGCATGTACACCGTATATCCGATCCCTACAATACACACTCCCCTTCCCAGTCCCTGGTCCCTTTCTTCTACTGATCTCTTTTTGATTTATTTAAATTTTCTAGTTTTTATTGATTGATTGTGCACTATTTAGTATCTTATATGTACAAAACTACACATTTGTCCTTCTGAAAAGTTACTCAGAATTATGACAGCCTGAGTGATCTCTGGGAAAGGGCAAGATGTCTTAGTATTTTTAGAAGGAAAAAGTGAAGTAGTTAATTTGTACCAGAGATTATTTCTTTCTGACATATCTGAAGTCACAGCTGTGGTTGTGACTAATCTAATGGTAATTCTTAAAAATATTCTAGAAACTCCCCAAAATCATGAAATTATTATACACTGTATTTTCTTACCATCAATGGTAGTCACATCATTCAATTTAAAGGATAATCTACTTTTATCCTCTTGTTTTTTTAAACATTTTTGTGATATATATATGTCATCTCCCAGTTGAAGATCACAGGTTGTCTTTTTTCTTTTGTGTTTTAGCCATGGTTGGCCACCCACTGCCTAGTGCAGGCTAGGCTAGTACTCTACCACCGAGTTACCTCCCCAGCCACCAGAATTTATTTCTGCCATACATTTTAGGTTTGAATATTTCCTTCGGTGTTTTTCATAGGGTAGTCCCAAATGAAATAAAAACTACTTCATAACTTTCACCATTATTGACATTTATGGAACTATACAGTCCTTACTGTAGTACAAGGTAAGTCACATACATAAGAGAAACTATTAGCCAAATTTGTTCTCATCAAAGTTTTTGAGTACTCAGTATATATGAGCCAATCACTTTGCAAGGTTTCATTTATAAGTAATATTTATAAATATTTAATGATTATACTCATTTAACCCCCATAAAGTAGATATTATGATTTGATTTTATTATTAGAGCAACATAATCTTATATAGTGAAGGGTTTCATTGTTGCGCATTCATACTTTTGCACATAATCATAATGTAACTTGAACCCAATACCTACCCAGTGTAAACCCCACCCTGGCCCACCCACCAGTTTCTTTCTTTCCCTCTATTTTCTCCACTAACAGATGTTAATTCTTATATACATATATAATAATAGTTTTAAAAATTTTTTCGCTTTAAATGCCTGTATTAATATTATTCAGCTTCTCAGAGATAGAATATACTTGAGGGTATTTATAGCCCCTCTTTTCCCTCTCCATCTTCCCTCCTTACACTGGCCCTATGCCCTCCTGTTTCATAACTAGTGTTCCACTGGCTCATGTATGATTTTTACTTTGAAGAAATTAAAATATAAACTTGACAATCTTTCACCCTATTTTAAGTTTACTCTAGCTTCCGTGGATGAGGCAAAACAATGTACCTTTGAGCCTCTGAGTTTAGCTTATTTTACTCAGCATCATTTTGTTCCCATTTCCATCCATTTACCCACAAATGGTGTGATTTTCTTTTCTTATCCTTTTACTTAATTTTTATTGATTTAATATACTCATTCAGATTGAAGAGATTCGTTGCTTCACAATCATACATGCATACATAAAGTCAGAGTAGCTTAAACCTGATGCTTGTCCTGCAAACTCCTCCCTCATCTCATATCTCCTCTGTAATCCCCCCGTGTTACAGCTATAAATGATAATATGAATACATTTTAATTCTTGAAATTTCTGGATTTGCATGCCTGCCTGAATTTATTTTGGCTGCTCATGGGAGTCAAGTGTATGCTACAGGATTGATAACTAATTTTTCTTCCTACTCTTCCATCCCTTTCTCATTGTCACCTGCACCCACTTCATAGCTAGAATTCCTCCAGCTTAAGTGCTACTTCAAATTTCCTGGGTGTATTAATTAAACTTTATTAACTTTCATCCTTTCTTAGAGTTACTCTAGGTTCCACTTACAGGAGAAATCCCTGTGTTTGGCTCATTTCACTCAGCATGATATTTTACTTTCCCATCCATCTACCTGTAAAATCCATGATATTACTCTTTCTAATGGCTGAGTAGAATTCCAGTGTATGTATATATACAAGTTTTTGGATCCGTTCATCCAATGAAGGCCATCTGGGTTGTTTCCATAGTTTAGTTAATGTGAATTATGCTGCTATAAACCTGATGTAACTGTGTCATTGTAATATGCTGATGTTATATCTTCTGGGAAAATACCCAGGATTGGAATAGCTGGGTCATCCCTCATTTTTTAAGGAAATTTCATACTGATTTCCAGAGTGGCTGTACCAGTCTGCAGTCCCACCGCAAGGGCACAAGTGTTCCTAACTCCTCACAACCTCACCAGCATCTGTGGCTGTTTATATCCTTAACTTCGCCATTCTGACTGGAGGAAGGTGGAATCTTAGTGTAGTTTTGATTTGCATTTCTCAGATTGCTAGTGTAGTGATGTTGAACTCTTTTTCATGTATTGATTGATCTTCTGTATTTCTTCTAATGAGATATTTCTGTTTAGTTCTTTGGCCCTTTCATTGTTTGCATTGAATGTATTTTGATGGTAAGATTTTTTAGTTCTTTGTATATTATTTCTCCAAAGAGAGAGATAGAGAGAGAGAGAATTTTTTATTGAGTTTTCCCATGGCTTTCATTGCTCTGACACTTAGCTGTGTATTTGGGTGCTGGGGTTTGAACCTATGTACTGGCGCATGCAAGGCAAGCACCATAACCGCTGAGCCTCCACTTCAGCCTCCTACATATTCTTTTTTTTTTTAGGGCTGAGGACCCAACTCTGTGCATGCTAGGCAAATGCTCTGTCACTGAGCCAAATTCCCAACCTGCCCTGTATATTCTTGATATTAGCCCCGTGTTGGAGGAGTAGGTGACCATGATTTCCTTGATTCTATGGGGTCTCTTTTCATGTTCTTGACTAATTCCTGAGATGTGCAGAAGCTCTTTAGTTTAATGGCATCACACTCACAGACCCTTGATTTAAATTCTTATCCTGTTGGAGTCTTTTTCAGGAAGATATTGCATGCATCTATGTGGTGGAGTGTTGATCCTATTTTTTCATCTAACAGTTTTTGTTAGGGTGACTGGTTTACATCTAACAATTTTTTTAGGGTGACTAGTTTAATTCCTTGGTCCTTGGTCCATTTCAATGTATTTTTTGTGCGAGATGAGAAGTAAAGATTTAATTTCATTTTTCTCGGTAGCTGTCCGGTTCATCCAGCACCATTTGTTGAACAGTCTGCCTATCCTCAAGTTTATATTTTTGTCCCCATTTTCAGATATCGCATGGTTAAAGGTTTGTGAATTTATCTCTGTGTCTTCTATTCTATTCCATTGGTCTTTGTATCTGTTTTGATACTAATACCATGTTGTTTTGGTTACTACAGCTCTCTAATTAAATTTCAGGTCACATAATGTGATAGCTCCTGCTTCATTTTTTTAAACTTAGTATCACTTTGGGTATTCAGGATTTCCTATTCTTCCAAATAAACTTGAGTATTGATTTTTCTCCATCAGTGAATAAAGTCAATGTTATCATGATCAGTTTGCATTGAATCTACACAGTATTATTGGCAGAATGGCCATTTTCATTTTGGTGATTCTGCCTATCCAAGAACATGGGCTGCCTTTCCATCTTTACAGTTCTTCTTCAGTTTCTTTCTTCAAGGTTGTATAATTTTTGTTGTAGAGGTCTTTTACATGCTTTTATTAAATTAATACCCAAATATCTTTTTTAGTCTGTTATGAATGGGAGTGATTTCCTGATTTTTCTTCAACTGAATCACTGTTGGAATATAGGAAATATGGATGTTGATCTTGTACCTGTGACTTTGTAAAAGCTCAAATCTGCATTCTGCACTTTCCAAAAGATATTCAAAAATAATTATCATTTATAGTAAATGATTTTAGCTTGGTCCAGTTCAATGTTGCCATATATAAATGTTCAGTGATCATAAGGTACGAGAAATGGAAATAATTCACTCTGCTCTTTACAAAATTCCCGAGTAGATGATTATGGGACATGAGACCAACATTATGAAAATATTTTGATAATCAATGTGTATGTTTTCTTATCACTTTTTTGCAGCGCAAGACTCACCAGTTGTTTGTAACATCGTTTACCACCCCTAATAAATGCCATTGGTGTACTTCTGTGATGGTAGGTTTAATAAGACAGGGTTGTTCTTGTGAAGGTAAGAAACAATTGAAAGAAAATTGAGTTGTTAGAGATTCACTTTATTGGAATATTTACCACCTAAATTTTAATCAATTTTTATTCCTCTCTTAAAAGTCATGTAACTGTTTATTTCATTTTATCCTTTGCTTTTGTCTGGTTAACAAAAATTGCAGACAATAAAATGAGCCCTTACTTAAGTCTGTTGAATACTGCAGATGCTAAATAGATGTTCCCTGGGAATATTTTTCTGGGAAGATATCCTTAAATATGTTTCATTCATCTTTTTCTGATTTTGGAGTGAATTTGTGGATCCTAAACTATTAACCTATATGATAGAAGCTATGAAAATTATCCTTGGATATTTTCCTTAATCTTAACATTGTTTATATTCAGAGATTAAATGTCTGCCAGTATCCCTTAAAACAAAGTTAATTCCTCATATAAGTAGCACAGATTTTTTTCCTACCCATTCATTGATTCACTTGTCTTGTGTTGAATCTGGGAAGGACACAGGCCCTACACTGGTGGAACTCTCATTCTGAATGATGAGGGTGAAAGGATCAGAGGTCATTTAAACAGAAAAGAAAGTATATTTGTTTGAGAACTGATTTATGTTTCCTAGGACCTCTAAAATGAAAATGGCTTAAATTATAATGGGGCATATTTTTTGTGAACATGACAGATATTAATTTTTAATCAAATTAGATTTTAGATTTGCATTTGAAAACCATGTTCTTTATCTTATGAAAAAGAAAAGAAGATAGTTGCTAAATCAAATACTAGTTTCCATGTTGTAGGTCATCTGATTTTATTTTTAGAAGGGAAGTTAGGAGGAATACAGTCACTCCCCATCGGGTACATGTGTTCTCTTTGGAATACAGTTGCAATGAGCCAGCATTTAACTAGTTTGAGGAAGAGCCAAATTCATACCATCTTAAGGCAATGCATTTGATATTTTGGTTGTTCTCAAATCTGAAAATGAAGATCTACATTGCATTATTTTAATTAGAGCAATATATATATTTTTTAAAAACAAAAAAAGCATTTAGTGTTGAAATGTTGAATTGTGAGAGCTCTGAGTGCATTAAGTCATGAATGTGACATTATTCAGCAAACACTTGTGTACTAAAAGCAGGAAGTACAAAAATAGAGATTTGGAAAACATCATAAAGGGAAAGCAAAGGAGAATCTTCCCAAATATACTGAGAAGAAACAGCCTGTATCATGGAACAGGAAGTGTTGACTGAAACCAAACAAGGAGGGCACTTTTCCAGTTTTCTAGTTTTTGTCTCATTTGTGGCCTTAGCCAGAATTTACGTGACATTTCACCCTGTTCATTATAAAGAATTTCCCTAGTTTTCTCCAGAACCCACCTTAGAGTAGAAAGTATAATCTTAGACTACACCCCTGCTAAAATGTTTGTTTTATAAAGCTATTTTTACTTTTAATTTTCACCTATCTCATTGAAATCTATGAGTTTATTCTTATTTATTTATCATAATGTTTTAGACTCTCAAGTTCCCCATGCAAATATCAAATAGAGAAATCAAGGCAAATCTGCCAGTTGTTAGGTTTTCAGGGTGTGAGCAAAACTCCCTGAGTTTGGAGCCTAGCACTGCCACTTCCAAGCTCTGTTACTCAGCAAGTCATTAATGACATATGAATAAAAACTATAACCATCTTATACATTATCACATATAACATACAATGTTATAATGCTATGATATTATATGTATATATATGTAGAAAATTTAAAAAATAAGCAGAAGGCAGTGGTACATGCCTGTAATCCCAGATGTTCAGAAGGCTGAGGTAGGAGGGTAGGAGGATTACAAGTTCACAGCCAGTTTCAGCAAAATAGTCAAGGCCCTGTCTCAAAATATTTTTTAAAAAGCCACTGATGTGACTCAGTGTGTAAGAACAGAAAAAAGTGTACACCAATGATTCTTGCCTTAGACTTTTCCATTTCAGGACAGATACCAAGTTTCACTAGGAGGAAGAAATAGAAAGAACTTCAGAAATCCAGCATTTTGGAATTATAATTTTCATCAAACATTTTTTGCACAGTTAGCTATTTTTCTGATCTGCTTGCTTTTCACTTTGATCACTAATGTTTACAGAGAACAATAATAGTACTACCAAAAAGAAAATATTTCCTATTTCTCATTGAAATTATTGATAAGGTAAGCAGATGAGTAGATTTTCACATGATAAAACAATTGTTTAAAATGAAAGAGAAACATTCATCTAACAGAACACCTTGCATACAGTTGGTGCTCAGTGAATTGTTATTATAGTCATTCAAATGAATTTTTAACAAACATTTTTGTTTGTTGTATGAATTCTAATGTTTGTTGTATGAATTCTAATGTCATATGAATTGTGTCAATAAAGCTCCAACCACTTGTCCAGTTCCCCCTGAGCAGATAAAAGTTCCCCAGGGTATAGATGCACAGAGAGGAATAGGAACAGCATATGAAGGCCATGTGAGGGTATGTATCATTAGTTCAGGGCTAGATGCATCTTTCAATGAATGAGTTAAAATCTCATTAAGTCATTTCATGAGCATAATATTTGACAGAAAATTAAATAAATTCATCATAGCATAATGATGTGAAAATGAAAACCTAGACTTGGAAATAAATTCTAAACTGTCACAAACTTTTCCACATTATTCGTATCCTATAATCAACAGAGGCTGAAATCACAATAAAGGAGTCTTTGTCCTCTGGCTTGCCCAAGAGGTAAAATATGGCTATGAATCAAAAGATTTTATCAAGTTATAATCTTACATAACTTGGGTAGTATTTACCCAATAAGCTGCATTTTCTCTTACTACAAAATTTGAAGTTTTGCTATTTACAAACAAAAGTCCTAAGTGTTATTTAATGGATTAGTAGTTAAATCATTCTCTTTAATACTCTCCCATTAAAAGATTACAAGTGTTTAAAGAAGGTGATCCCATATGTTTTCTCCTAATGTTATTAATGATGTGTGTCACATTGACTTTTCCAACCAAAATGGCAGACTTGAAACTTGTGCACATACACTTCAGGTCTCCACCATGCAACTTCATATAGAATTACAAAACTGCTGATTTCTAGTTACATTTGATGTGTTTTTCTTTTCCTGTCTGAAAGATCCCTAACCCAGCTAGACTGAAGAAAGGATGGCAGAGAACATTTGCAGTGATTTACAACTTCAAAATCTTCCTGTATGATATTGCTGAGGGAAAAGTATCTCACCCCAGTGTTATAATTAGTCATGTGATTGACATGAGGTAAGGCATGAAGGTGTTTGCATCATTGCAGTGCACGAATTACAGTTTTTTTTCTTTTATTTCTGGTTGCAGTCATTAAAATGATTTTTTATTAATATTTTTATTAGATGTATATAGAGATACAATTGAGGGGGAAACATTATTCAACCACCAACAACCAATATGTATATATACTTAGTTATCCAGGGCTAATACCCAATCATGGATGCCCAGCTTGGGTTTCCCCTGTTGCTGTTTCCCCCAGAAGAACTCCTGTGTTAAATGGGTATCTCATGGAGGAATGACATCTGCTTCTAAGATGGTTCCCCCATATTCCCACTCTCCAGTCTCCTAGGAGTTCTTCCTACACCCTCTCCCCTCCCCATCTCCCTCCCTAAATGAATTTTTATCAAACATTGAGTTTTATTTCTGCAAAACCTGTGGATTCCCCTATCATGTAACTTGTATAAACAAAGCTCCAGTATTGCAATATTTTTATTTAAATAAATTCATGTCTTGAATGGAGTGTTGACTCAGCAGTTGTGGTGCTTGCAGGACATAGATGAGTATGGTAGTTCAAACCCCAGCACTATGTACACAATGAAGTCTCAGAGCAACAAAAGCTGCATGAAAAACTAAATAAAAGTGATTATACCTTTTTCTCTCTCTCTTTCAATGTCCCTTTGTCTTTAAAAAATCATGTTGATTTTTTTGAATTCCTCATTTTTTTAAGACTGGAGAACAGTGAGATTGAAAGAATCAATGTTACTTAATTTTTCATGTGTTGTTGGAGTTTGACCTTCATTCTATTTCATCAGCTGCCCTAGAGTGACCTTGTGACAATTATTGGGGTCTGACCTTCACCTCCATTACATCAGCCGCCCTAGAGTGACCTTATGACTATTTGCATAAGCTCCTTCTGGAAGGGCTGCTAGGTCGTGCTTTGTTAAAGATTAGGGTGGGTTAAAATGTCTTAAGGACAGGTTACTCCCTAGTTTTTGTCTGTACCCTAGTTTTTTTGTCTATACTCGAAATCTGCATAACTCCTGGTAACTCCCTTAGGATTATAAAAGGAAATGTAGAGTCTAAATAAAATGAGACAGCTCCACCTGGATCTCCTGCCTGTGTTCTTTCTTATTCTCAGCCCGTCCTTCAGGTCAAAACCTGGCTGGACCGGGCAATGTGTCATTCATTGCTCTGACACTTTGTTTTGTATGTGAATCTGGGTTTTGAACCCAGGTCCTTGTGCATGCCTAGTAAGTGCCATAACTGCTGAGCCATTGCTTCAGCCCCAATTACCTGGTACTTCTGTAGTAATATTAAAAGACAGAAGTAAGGTGTAGTTCTAGGGCAGAGTGCTGAGTATGTAGGATTTAGGACCCAATAGGGGCCTGGGATGTGGCTCAGTAGTAGAACGCTTTTCCACTATGTGTGAGTTTGATGCCCTATGTGGTTGGGGACAAAACATGGAGCCAAATTAGTGCAACTAGTGTTTGGGTCCAAAAGACCTATTTCAGGGTGGGGTGGGGGCAGTGGTATTCACAATGTTTATATTATCACCGAAAGGTGTGGAATACCATCCAGTGTGAAGATTATCAATTGATAAATCAGGGAAGCACTTGGACAACATAGTGACCTAGCAAGACAGCTCTTCGGTGTTTCTAGTTTCTTTTTTCAGACTCTTCCCATGCCACTTTGAGTGCCCTCATGCTCCTCTTACATCTCCTGAGGGACTTGTTGACTCCCAAGCTTCTGGCATCACTGTTGCTTGCTGGATCCCAAACATTTGTCTCCAGCTCAGAAATGGCCATTTGCTGCTCACAGCCTACATTTCCAGCAATGCCCCAACAGTGACATTTAACACCTATGTCTCCAACACTTTATCTTTCACCCAAAATTTGGAATATGAAGTAATTCTGGAAGGAAATGTCAACCAGGAAAATGTGGCAGAACTTACTAAGGGACTGACTAGAAAGATAGGGAGGGCCAGGGGCAGTGCCCATACCTGTAGTCTAGGTACCTACAACTTGGGAGGTTGAAGCAGGAAGATTGTTTATGCTCAGGAGTTGTGAGACATCTAGGGTAACCTAAGTGAGTCTATGTCTTGTAAAAAAGAAGAATCCAAGATGAGATGAGGATGTGAAGCCTTCAAGACTAATAGCATGATGGTACAAATAACAAAACTACGGAAGTCACAAGGAAAATCTTTCTGTGCAGGAAGGCTGTTTTATATGCTGATAGAGCAATAACATGTCAGATGAGCTAGGTTGAAAAAGTATCAGATTCATTGTGGGCAATAAGGGATCTTCTGGAGGCTATGGAGACCTAGGAAGGTTCAAATCTGACTTCTGAGTGTACAATTTCTGGCATTGTGTCTTTAGGTAACCCACAGACAATTATAGTTCTTGTCCAATGTGCACTGCTAAAGTCAATTGCTTTGAGTACTCTCATTTACAGTGGGGAAAGTCAGCCTTTTGAAAGTTTCAGTTTGGGTGTTTTGTGGAGTTAAGCTTTCAGGATTGTTTTACATATGTGATCTGGTTACACAATCACAACTCCACATGTATTGCCTCATATAGTAACTGTTCATGTTTCATTTTCTTTTAGAGATGACGCATTTTCCATGAGTTTGGTGTTGGCATCTGATGTTGTTCGTGCCAGTCAAAAAGATGTACCATGTATATTTAGAATAAGTGTGTGGTATCATTTGATCCCTGAATTGTTTTAAATGAGGATGTTTTGCCTCTTCACATCAATCATAAACTTGATTGGAATAGAATGAAATCTGATATACTTTTGTGTGTTTAATATCATCTGCTACTTGAGTGTATGCTAAGTTAAATAGGGACAGATCTATAGGAAGCATAAATATATGGCTTCTAAAAGATGTTCCAGAAAAGGTAATATTTCTAAGTTCAAAATCCATTTTCAAATAAAGATTCCTTCATGGAAAATGAGATAAATGTGAGAGTTCTCAAGTTTTCTTTAAAAAATGATTCTCTCTTTAAATGTCACATTTTAAAAATAGTGTCTAATTCATATTACATTATAACATTGCTCCAATTCTTAATTACTGAAATGAGCAACATTTAATTAGTTTTCAGCATTATGTGAGTCAGCCTTACAGTTCTTATGATATCAAGTAAGGTCACACATATGGTGCATTAAGCTCTTTTGCAGGGGTTAATACATTCCAAATGACCTGGCTCTTATGACTGTGGCCTTGTTGCTAGCTACAGTCTTAATTCTCTTCCCAGACTCTCTGAATGGTCTCTTACCAGTTTGAGAGTCTAGATGAACTCACAGTCACTGGTTTCCCAGAAAGCAAGAGAAGCTGCCAGGCCTTGCAGGAAGTAGGTCCCAAACAGGCGTAATAAACCTTCTGCCTTGCACTGACCAAATGAAATCCTCAGGTTGTCCCAGACTTCGGGGGAAAGGTCATGGATGACAGTTGTTGTAAATCATAATAGAAGAATGGAATTCCTTGGGAAGGAATTTTTGCTAGCTGTCTTTGAAGGCGATTCCACACTGTGATCATAACATGGTGAGTTAAGAAAACAGAGATTTTTAAAAAAATCTGGATGTTGCAGCAGCGTCTCTGTGGTTATGGTGCTTGCCTGGAATGCATGAGTACACAAGTTCAAATCACAACACCACGTACACAACAAAGTGTCCAAGGAATGAAAGTCAAATGGAAAAAAAAAATAAAAATTGCTTCGCTCTTTTTCTCTCTCTCACTGTCCCCTCTTTAAAAAAGAAAAAAAGAAAAAGAAGAAACCTGCCCTATTATTATGTCTGTCTGCAAATAGTTCTTGTTTATGAATCTTATGTCTTAGGAAGGTCAAAGACAAAACCTCCTGTGCTTTCTTGGTTCCTACACTGATAACTATTTATTTTCCCCCAATCCAACAAGAGGGCCTGTTGAGTCTACCTACCTGTAACCAATTTACAGAGTGTGTTTTTTTTATTGTCGTTGATGCTTAAAATAATTTAAGAAGAAAAATATAAACAAAAATAGGAAACTGTTCTGCTCATGTTTGTAGGATGCTCAACATTCATTTCAATAGTAATTCTAGTGCTCGCATCTTCTTTAAGAATGATGGGAGTTTTTGTTATGAAGTAAATATGATTGTAAATATTTCCTTCAAGTCCTGACTTTTAAATAAAACGGTATGTAATTGGTTTAAGAGCAGAGAGACAGGGTCTCAGACTTGTAACTGTTTGCCCAAGGAGAGATTACTTAATTCCTCTTTATCATGGTTTTATCAAATATAAATGAGGTCATATTATCAACTCCTCTCTCATGAAGATGTTATGAGACTTCAGTTTGTTAATCCTTGTAAAGTGTTTAAATCAACCTATTTCTCAGTAATTATTCTACAAACATCAGTTGTTACAAGAGTATGTGTATTGCAAGTTTTATTATAATATTCTGGAACTTTTATAGGAAGGAAAATGAAATTGATTTTGAATGGAATCTCCTACCTTTTTCTTGGCATGAATGTTATTGCTAAATCTAGTTGTTTTGATTAGGAATCATTTAATGAATTCTCATTCTAATTGGTGAATGCTAAGCAAACTTGTCCTCTCATAAAACTAGCATGCTCTTAAAATCCACAGAAAGGGTATCTGTTTTTCTAATATTATGTATACTTATTTCACTGTTGTAGATTAGAGATTCCCAGTTCTCTTCATCAACTAATGAGCATCCGATCCTGATGCTAGCAGATAGTGAGAGTGAGAAGGGCAAGTGGGTGGAAGTGCCGAGTGAATTGCACCAGATTCTGAAGAAGGATAAATTCAGAGACTGCTCAGTCTATGTTCCCAAAGAGGTTTTTGCCACCTTCCTGCACCTCATGAAAACTACCCAGGCAGCTGCAATCATAGATATGAATTATAACCTTTATCATAATTGTTTACTAATCCTTGTTGTGGCTTTCATCTAAGGCTCCCAACTGTCTAGCATAGTATGCACTATATCATAGATGTTAACTGTTTATTAAATGAATGAGACCTATATCACAGCTTCTTTTTCAGCAATTACATTAAGAGCACTTTCTCTTGAAAAAGATAAAGATTAACTTATTAATCCATTTTCTACTTACATCACTAGGAACAAGTTAATCTCTTAAGGCATAATTAATTAACTTTCTAAGGTTATTGCAAACGTTAAGAAGCATAGTTTACATTTCACATAGAAATCTGCATTTAGAATGCCCTCGGCAAATAGAAGTTTCTGAATCTGGAGATTTAAAGTTCTGCCGTATTTCATACCCTTCTCTTTTGATACTATCTAGTAAATACTGAGAAACCTAATGAGTAGGATTCAAATACCTCATACAATCTTTTTCTCTCCAAACAGCTTACCAAACTGGAACTAGCATACTAACAAATTTGGAGTTTAATTATTTTTTGCAATTTGTTGAATACACATTTACTTCTTCTTGTAGTTATTGACATTGAATATTTTCGTGGGTTTTATATTTTAAAAAGCTTGGTATGTTTACCAATAGTAATCTGAACAGAAATTTCATAATGCAAATTCTCGCCATACTTTGATTAGTTATGATTTCCTTTTTTTGTAGAGATTAAGTGAGTAAGAGGGAGATAATCAATTTTATTTATCATTTCATCTGATTGCTTCTGATTTTCAGAGACTTAGCTGTGTATGTGGTGCTGGGGTTTGAACTCAGGTCCTCATGCAGACAAGGGAAGTGCTCAACCACATGGAGCCACCAATGTAGCCATTCTTATTTCCTTTCTTCTACCACTTTTTGTTGTTCTTCTTTTCATGTTCCCTTCCATGTATTTTATCTAATGAAAATGGTTTTGTTTGAGAACATGTCAAATTCTTTCTTTTTAAAAATGTTTCATGTTTGTGCTTTATGCAGATCCTGAAAGGATAGCTTTGGGAAATGAAGAAGGCTTCTTTGTTGTACGTATAACCAAAGATGGTAAGATGCTCCGTTACCCAGTTTTTTAAAAATAGGAACCCTGTGGTGAAGTTCCCTAGAGTTTAGAACCAGAAAAAATTATCTTGAGAACTGAAATGCTTTCACATAAAAACTCTTGGCCTTGACAGAGATCTGTGCTAAACTTAATGTTTACAATAGGTAAGTTAGATGATCTTAGAGTGGTCTTAAGTATGCTTTTTTCTGTAATTCCTGATCTCTTATTCTTTCTTCTATGTTTACATCTCCATTTTTCCTTTAAGTGGGCTTACATCATTTTGGGGTGTGATTACAAGCAAGACTATTTTGCATCTGATTTGTGATTATTTCTGTATGTAGAAATTATCAGAGTTGGAAAGGAGAAGAAAGTTCATCAGATTGAACTGATTGCATGTGATCAAATCATTGCTGTGATCTCAGGACAAAATCGTTATGTGCAACTTTTTCCTATGTGAGCTTTGGAATTGGGAGAGACATATTTTTACAAGTTGACAGAAACTAAAGGTTGTGAAAGCATGACTTCTGAAAAGATATGCCATGGGCATGTGTGGCTATGAAAAGGCAGATTTTCTGCTATGAACTATGTCAGAGCAAGACCCATCACAGGAAATTGAAGTAAATTCAAGTCCCATTTACTATCCAGTGGATGGGACTCTTCAGTAAACAACTCATTGTGGGCTTCCAGTCGGGGTTTCTAAGGTACCCCTTGAATGGAGAAGAAAGTCCATACAACATGTTCCACTCAAATGATAGCACACTCTCATTTGTTGTATTTGAAAGAATGGATGCTCTCTGTGCAGTTGAGATCTCTTGCAATGAAGACCTGCTCTGTTTTAGCAATATTGGGATCTACACTGACCACCAGGACCAAAGATCAAGACAATAGGAGTTAATGTGGCCAGCAAATCCTTCCTCTTGTTGTAAGATTCTCTTTCCTATGACTGTCATTATCTTCCTGTGTCCTCCCTTCCTTTGTCCTTGTACTTCATTGAAATGTAGTCATTGTTAGTAATGGTTTTTTAATCCTTCTGAAAGTTTGTCCTCAATATTAGTTATGTTGTTAATGGAAAGGACCCAGGTGCCTAGGCAAATGGGGTCAACATTAATGTACCAATAACAAAAATTCATCTTTCTAAGAATATTGTGCTGAGATGGAATTCTTGTATCTCATGTCATTGTCTTTTTAAATAACCCTAACTAGCTCCCTTCATTGTCCTGAAAAATATGGTCCACATAAGTATCAATTGCTCATAGAACATATTCTCAAGAAGTAGTTACTAAGTGAATTATAAAAAGCTAGGTAAAGGCATAATGTAGTCTAAAGTGTTATTCAACTTTTTCTTTTTTGTTTTTTTTAAAGACAGTGAGAGAAAGAGAGAAAGACGGAGAGAAACAATTTTTATTGAGTTTTTCACATGGCTTTCATTGCTCTGACACTTAGCTGTGTACATGGGACTTGGGGTTCGAACCTGTGTCCTTGCACATGCCAGGCAACACCTCAACTGCCCAGCCACCACTCCATCCCCTTAGTTTCGTATTTCTATCTAGATGGGCGGATATTTAAAATTGTCCCTTTCACTTTCAAGAAATCTTCAAATAAGAAATTATTGAATAGCATTTTTAGCAATAATCCATTTCTCACTGAATACATGTCATTTCTATGAAACACTGAAACTATCTATATTCTCAGAGTATAAAGTGAAGTAAAAAGGATTCATGGCACAACAAGTAGTTGAGGTTGAAAATCAGCGGAAGGAAAGCAAGCGTATAGTTGGGAGTATCTGACCCAAAATCTTTTGTTTGTAATGGAAGATTCTTGATAATGTTTGAATGCTGAAAGGAAAAATCTACTAGGGAACTACTTGGAAAAGGTTGACAGTCTAAAAAATATAGAAAACATAGTAAGATCCCCAAGAATGTCAATGAGGATGATGAGGATTTCAGAACACTCACAGAAGACTTACTCAGAACAAGAGATGTAAAACCTTACCGATTGTAATTTAAAGACAGGAATGAGGAGTACTGGTGGCAGTGGGTTCAACGAGATGTAACAGTTCAGTGGAAGAAGGTTTAGAAGGACAATAGAGGCTTGTTACAGACAAATTAGGAAACCTAGATTGACAGAAAAAATAATGCTTCTAATAGTCCATCAGATTTAACATCTCCTATCCATCATATTTAACTGCTTTGATGCTCTGTTTGTTCTGACATATATACTCTTACTTATGGCTAAAAATATAGAATGAATGCTGTTTGTCAATGAGTCTGATTAATTATTCACAGTATCCTAAGGTGGAGGAAGAGTTGGAATATCTGGCTTGTATTTATAACTTGTCCAACTATTCAGTTCATATCCTTACTTTGTGTAAGTCATTTAATCTCTCATATTGTCACTTATTAATAATCTTCCAAGAAATATCGATTGAGCATCTACACTATTCATGTCATTGTGCTCATGTCCTTCATCAAAAATTCGTAACTTGGGACTAGAACACTTAACCTGAACATTTCTCTACTTTGTAATTTTTTTTGTACTTCCAAACACTTAACTACATTATGGGTCAACTACTTTTAATTGGAATGAAACTGCTATGTTGGGCAAGCTGTTAACACAGTTTTTCTGTGTACTAAGAGTTGAGCCATGGTATGTCAGTTCTTCCTTTATAACTTATATTCTGTGTCCTTTAAAAATATTTTGAGTTGATTCTTATATGATAATAATTGCCTTTTGGTGGTATTCTATTATACAGTTATTTAGGACAGAACTCTCAAAAGTATGTGGGCTTAACAGTTTAAAATCATCAGCAGGCTGTCCCTTCCTTTCCCTCTCCCAGGTTTACCACATCTCTCAGTGTATAGTGAAAACGCAGTTGATATCTTTGATGTACACATGATGGAATGGATTCAAACGCTTCCTCTCAAAAAGGTAATTTGACATTAAATTATGGCTAGTTGCATGCTATTTGCATTACATTGACTTTCTCTGCATAAAGTTTGATTGTTATGTTGATAAACAAGTGTAATATAGAATAAACCTGCAAAGTCAGTGTTTTCTTCTACCCTGGAATGATGGAGCTCCAGGGAATATGAGATGATTATTAATCATACTACTTTTTCGCATAACATTATGCAGTGTTTAATCCTCTGAAGACAGATTTCACAGATAGGAAATGATTAAATTTGGAAACCATGTTTAGGTGCCTCATAATTTAGAAATAGCAATTTTTATATCATGGATAAAACATAATATAATAATCCAGGGAATGTTTCCAGACAAACATGTTTTTGTTTCCAGAACATAAAAAATCTTTTTAAAGAGAAAGGGACAGTGAGAGAGAAAGAGAGAAATAATTTTTATTTAGTTTTTCATGTGGCCTTTATTGCTGCAAGTCTTCCGTGTGTATGTGGCACTGTGGTTGAACTTGATACTCGCAGGTGCCTGGCAAAAGCCGTACCTGCTGAGCCAGTGATCCACCTCCCATAAAGACAATTTTTACAAGTATGGAACTACCATTTTGTAAGAAGGAAAAGTGCTATTTTCATATAGATATTATGATATATGTAGAGTATCATCCTTAAGTCAAGTGGCAGTTGAGAGGATGAAATGAAAGAGAGTAGCCAAGAAACTATTTCATAATATGCTGAAATTTAAACCACATTAGCAATGAAAAAATAAACTCTTGTAAATATTGCCACATATGTTAAGTTTCTACAATGTATTCCTCTATTTTATAAATTTTGGGTGATAGCAATCAGTTCTCTGAGCTCTTTCAAGTAATTTGCAATATATATGCAGGCATATTTCACCTCTATGAAGCATATTCATAAACTGATCGGTTGTGAACTGACCTCCTCACTCTAAGAGTGAGACCATTACCAGTATCTCTGCATCTACCTGTCCAATGCTCCAGTGCATCCCTCTGAAATTCTCTGTCCTGAAATTTGTGCTTATTATTCCTTTGGTTGCCTTAAACTACAGGGTTTTGCACAGTTAAATTTTCCTTAGCAATAGATCATTCAATTTTACTTGGTTTTGAGACCTGTTAAGATATTCTAATATATTGTTACATTCTACCTTTGTTGGATTTAATTCCTGTGCCTATAAGACCCGTGCATGTTGCTTCCTGTACTATATAGTTCATTGTATAAGTCACCTATTCAGTGAATGTGTCACTATTCATTCTCCACTAAACAGACATGTTAACTGTTTGCTAGATTTTCACAGTTGTGAATGTTGCTGCATATGTCTTGTGGTGCAGATGTGCAGGGTTTCCTTTCACTACTATGCCTGGGAATAGAAATGATGAGTTTCTTACCCACATCATCTCTAAAACCTGGTGTTGTCAACATTCAGGGTTTTGTGAATGGTGATAACATAGTGTCTCATGGAATATTAATTTGCATGTCCACAGTTAACTGCATGATTTGGCTTCTTTTCTCTATCTGTTCATTATTCCTATTTCCTCTTTTGTGAAACACCTGCTCAAAATGCTTACTTTTTCTTTTGGATCTGTCATCTGACTGATTAGTGGACTCCTTTATGTAATATGAATTTTGGGCTGAGAATTCCTGTGGAGAATATTTTCCCTGTTTGAGACTTGTGGGTGTATTTGCCAGAGCAGAAGTTACTAGTTTTATTGTACTTACATGTATTTTTTTGTCTTTTAGGTTTGTCTTTCTTTAGGAAACTTTCATATCTTAAGGTTATAAGAAATGACCTTTGATTTCCCCCAAATCTTTTCAAGTGTTGCCTACAATCACATATCTGTCTTCAAACCACTTGGAATTGACATTTTGTATACAGTGTGAAGTATGGAATCAATTCTATTGGTTTTATAGAATCAGTTGCTCCATCGCCATTTATTGTCAGTCTTCCTCTACCCAGTCATCTGCACTTTCTTCTCCATCATATTTGAAATTTAATATGTGATGATAAGAGATCATAAAGCAGCAATGTTGACACCTTCCTCATGTAATTATTTGATCACTAAGAGCTTCAAAAAATGAAATTTAGGGCATGAAGCAGTGGCTGGGAGTGCTTGCCTGGCATGCTCAAGTACCTGGGTTTGATTCTCAGCACCACATATACAGCTGAGAAGAGCTAAAGATGAAAAAGTCAATAAGTCAAATCAAAGTTTTAAACATATATGTACTTCATTTTATTTCTTTGACCAGTATATTATTTGTTTGTTTTTCTCTTTTCCTTATTGTGGGTTATTGTTGTTACATATTCATGCATACAAATACATTGACAAATTAAGTTAAGGCCTGTCCTAGTCCAGGATCTCCCCCTACCCTTCATCCATTCCCCAGTATCATGACTCCTCTTAAATAGCCCCATGCTATAGATAGGAATGAGCATATACGTGGATATTACCTATGAATATTTCTGAGTTTCTCTGCCCACCTGAGTATAGCTTGGCTTGTCTTGGAAATTGAGCCTACCCAGCTGTATTGAGAACCCCACTTTATCCTATCTCTTCACCCTACCTCTCTCCCTTCTCCCCCACATTCATAGTTGTGGTTCCACCAGTTTATGTGAAATTTCATCTTTGGTGAATTTATTAAGTAAACAGAGGTTAATTTTATTCGATCTTAGGTTTTCCTCTTGCTTCCACATATCAAAGAAAACATTCAGCCCTTAAGACGCTGTTTTGAAATATTTCACTTGGCATGATTTTTTTCCCCATTCATTTAGCCGTGATATAATTCTTTCTAATAGCAGAGTGGAACTCTATTGTGTGTGGGGTGTGTGTGTGTGTGTGTGCATGTGTGTGTGTGTTTATTACAGTATTTATATCCCTTCATCCAGCAAGGAGCATTGTAGTTGGGTCCATTATTTAGCTGTTGTAAATTGAGATGCTATAAAAATTGATGTAGTTATGTTTCTGTAGTATGCCAATTCTAGCTCTTTTGGGAAAATACCCAGGAGTGGGATATCTGTGTGGTATGGTGTTTCCATCTCTAATTTTTCTTAGTCTACACAGTGCTTTCCAGAGTGACTGTCAAAGTTTGCCATTCCACCAATAGTGTGTTAGTGTTTGTTTCTCCCCCAAACGCCTCCAGCATCTGTTAGTGTTCATCTTCTTCATTTTTTGCCACTCTAACTGGAGGTGGAATCTCATTGAAGTTTTGATTTGCATTTCTCTGATTGCTAGAAATATAAAATTTTTTCTTATATGTTTATTGACTTTTTGAACTTGTTCTCATGAAAAGTTTCTGTTTAGTTCCATAGTCCATTTATTGATTGGATTGTTTTGATTTTTGGTGTTAAGTTTTTTGAGTTCTTTTTATATTCTGAATATTATTTCCACGTTGGAGTTGTAGCAGACCATGATTTTTTTTAAGAGAGAAGGACAATGAGAGAGCAAGAGAGAGACAGAATCAATTTTTATTGAGTTTTTCACATGGCTTTCATTACTCTGACACTTAGTTGTGTACGTGGGTGCTGGGGTTTGAACTCGTGTACTTGCGCATGCCAGGCAAGTGCTATAACCGCTGAGCCACCGCTCCAGCCCCAACAGACCATGATTTTTCCTGTTCCATAGTTCCTCTCTTAATACTCTTGACTCATTCTTTTCTTTACAGAAGCTTTTCAGTTTAATAGCATTCCATTCATTTATTCTTGGCTTTTATTTTTGTACTATTAGAGTCTTGTTTAGGTAGGAGGTGCCTACATCAGTATGGTGAAATTTTGTTCCAAATTATCTTTTTTTTTTGAGAAGCAATTTTTATTTATTTTTTCATATGACTTTCATTCCTTGGACGCTCCATTGTATACATGGTGCTGAGGTTCAAACCCACATACTCGTGCATGTCAGGCAAGCACCTTAACTGCAAAGCCGCCACTCTAGCCCCAGTATTTCTCTTTTAACAGTGTTATGCTTCTTGGTTTGTTTCCTAATTCTTTGATTCATTTTGATTTGATGTTTGTGCCCTGTGAGAGATAAGGGTCTAATTTCACTTGTCTACTTATGGCTATCTAGTTTGTCCAGCACTGTTGCTGAACCAGGCTGTCTTTCCTTCATGCAATACATTTGCCCACTTTGTCAATTATCAGATTGTTAAAGACATGTGGGTAAGTCTCAGAGTCTTCTGTTCCATTTCACCGGTCTTCTTGTCTGTTTTGACACAAATATCATGCCAGGCAAGAACTGCAAACACTGAGCCATAGCACTATTCTGATAGAAGCCTTTTGGGACTTCAACATATAGGATCATGTAATTGGCAAGTAGAGATAATGTAACCTTCTCTTATCCTATTCAAATTCATTGATTTCCTCCACTTATCTGATAGCTCTGACTAGGATTTCAAGGACTGTATTGAATAATAGTGGTGAGAGTATACAATCTTGTTTTCCTCCTGTATTTAGTGGGAAGGGTTTTAGTCATTCTCTTTTAAGTAAAATGTTGGCCATGTTTTTATTATTAATGACTCTTACAAACTAAAGTGTTTGATCCCTGTAATCTCCAGAAGTTTGAGCACATATGGGTGTTGAATTTCATGATAGGCATTTTCTGCAACAATTGAGACAATCATATGATGTTTATCTTTAATTCTGTTTTTGTGGTGAATCACATTTATTGATTTGCATATGTTGAATCCAGCCTTGCGTCCCTGGAATGAAGCCCACTTGATCATGATGTATTGTCTTTTTAATGTATTTTATACACTTTGATAGAATTTTATTTAGGATTTTTGCACCTATGTTCATCAGGGAAATTGGTCTGTAGTTTTCTTTTCCTATTGTGTCATTGTTGGGTTTTGATATCAGGGTTATGTTTGGCTGGTAAAAATTATTTGGGAGGGTTCCATCCCTTTCAGTTTCATGGAATAGCTTATTAAGGCAAGGTGCTTATTCTCCTGTCAAGATCTGATAGATCTCTGCTGAAAATCCATCAAGTCTTGGGCTGCTCCACTTTGGAAGGCCTTTGATTACTCTTTCAATTTTGCTCCCTGAGATTGGTTTCTTCCAATTTTGAATGTCCTCCTGTGTCAATTCGGGGATGTGATACATGGCTAGGTATTTGCCCATGTCTTCCACTTTACCAAACTAGGAAGACTATAGTTTTTCAAAATAGGTTCTGATAATCCCTTGGATTTCAGATGAGTCAGCGGTGATGTCTCCATTTTCATTTTACTGATTAGATTCACCACTTCTTTCAGTGAGGTCAGCTCAGGGTCTGTCAGTTTTATTTACTATTTTTTTTTTTTTACATTTTTGAAGAAAAAACTTTGTGTTGTTGATTTTTTTGCATTGATTTTTTTGTTCTAAATTTCATTGATTTCATCTCTGATCTTGTTTATCTCCTGCCTTCTGTTGGATTTGGGATGGGATTTTTGCTTTTTTTTTTTTGTAGGGATTTGAGTTGGAGCATAAATTTATTTATTTGGGTTCTCACCTGATTTTTGATGAAAGCACTCATTGCTATAAATTTTCCCCTTCAGAATATTTTCATACTTTCCTTGATATGTTAATATTTTGTGTCACCATTATAATCATTTCCAAGAATTTCTAGATTTCTTTTCTCATCTCATTTTTTCATTTTTATCCATTCTTGATTTAAAAGGGTTTTATTTGATCTCCATGTATTTATGTAATTTCTGTTGTTTTTCTTCCTGTTAATTGCTAAGACCATACCATTGTGGTATAATAGGAAATATGGGATTACATCAACTTTTTTATTTGCCAAGGTTTCCTTTGTGGATTAGGATATGATTTTGGAGATATATCCAGGTGTTGCTGAGATCAACTCAATGGATTTGGGATGGAATATTTTGTTGATGCCTGTTAAGTCCAATTGATTGATAGAGTTGTTTATGTTAGAAATGTCTTTCCTAATTTTTTCTTTGATGATCTGTCTATTGTTGATAATAGTGTATTAGTGTCTCCCAGTATTATTGTGTTGAGGTCCATAAGTGATTTCATGTCCTTGAGTACATTTCCACATAAATGGAAGAGTTGTTCTTAGAGGTAGAAATGTTAAACTTTGTAATATCTTGTTGATATACTGTTCATTTTACTAAGATGTAATGACCTTTATTGCTTCCGTAAGTTGGGCTGGGTGCAATATGGAATGTTCAAATTAACAGCAGGCTCCTCAATCTGTGCTCATTTATTGGCCTTTATGATTTCTAATACCTAATGAAATAAGGCAAGAGATAATATGAGCACACAGAGGGTACAATAAACTGCATTAACCTGGTTACTTTGCCCGTTTTGTAACTGTTAGCATGTTAATTACCACCTAGGAGTGGAATGGTAGGATTAGTAACTATCTTCGCTTATTACACTATGAAACAATTGACTATATCTGGATGAAAAGCAAGCAAGCATTATCAAGTTTATCATCATTCCAGACTCCCATTAACACCCCTGATAAAGGAGAGAGAGTCTATATGATCTGTCAAAGCTCACAGTTCTGGTGTTGAGCTACTTGACCTGTTCCTTTGTAGTTGATGCACTGTTATCACCAATGAAAAGAAAGGTGTAATTATCAATTATCACCAGGTGGAGATAATTGATGTTAAGTTTTTAGACACCTCATAGTAAAGAAATGAGGTAGTAAGGTAGAGAGCCTAGTGATTATGAAGCTAAAGAAGAGAGAGAATAGAGATGATTGAAAAATATTCTTATCAGGCAAAAAAATAAGAAAGGAGCAAGAAAGAATTGGAGACAGGAGAATAATGCTGAGGAGGAGTGAGAGTTAGAATGGGGCTCACTATTAGGATAGGAAAGATGAAGGTAACAAGGAAGTAAATGGAGGCTATCCAGTCCTGGACTCAGGTGGCATGGCAAGTACTCAGATTTACATTAAAGCAAGTGTTCAGGGGAAGAAAGAAACAAGTAAGTTGAAAGAAGGAATGGGTTGTTCACAGCAAAAACACTTACTACAAACACGCACACGTAACAAAAGACAAAAAATTCAACCTCTGAGGCATAGTTTGGGAGACCTCTTTGCTGGTCACAAATAATGTCTGAGCTATTATGCTGGAATGTTGTCCCAGATAAATACATGGAATGCTTCAGGAATTTGCGTGTCATTCATTCCAAGGGGCCATGCTAATCTTTATATCCTTCTTATTTTAGTATGTGTGCTGCCAATGCAAGCACCAGGATACTTTTTCTTAGAATTGTTATCAACTTAAATTTGTTCAAATTAGGAGATGTTATATCTTCCCAGTGGGAATTATTATTAACTTTCTATTGTTGTTGTTGTTGTCCTGAGAGTTCTATATTTCTAAGTGCATAAATGAAAGTTCTTCATAATTTATGCTGTATATATAGGCCAAAGTCTTTGTGATTTAATTTATTAATTATTATTACTTTTTCTTATTTTTATTTTTATTAGTGCATTATAGTTTTACATAATGTTGGGATTAGTTGTCACATATTCCTAGATACACACATTTCAGCAATTCAGTTTGTTCAATATCCACCATCCAAACATCCCTCTACCTCCCTCCTCTTATCTCCTGATCCCTTGCCTTTCTTCTGGGTCTTATATTATTCCTAAAAAACTCAAATACAGTGACATGATTCTTATACCTATGAAGAACATTTTATATATATATGACTATAGTATATACAGTGACATTTACAACTGCTTGGAATGTGCCTTGCTTTATCTTAGTTCCAACATTTCCCCTTCTTTCTTCCTATCATCCCTTGTCATTCTTCAAAATATTTGAAAATGGGATTAAACATTTACATTTTTGTACAGGTATGCAGCATAGCTTCTTCAAATACCTTATGAAATATATTGCACCTGTATAACATAAATATTAACATTTTATATTTTTGTTCTATGGATCTAAACATGAGTTTGTCTACTCCTGAGCCTGGGTTTAAGTCCAGCCTCCACAAATGAAGGATACAATTTGGCCCTTGACTCACCTGGTTTGACTAACTTCTCTCAGCATGATTTCTTCCAGTGCCATCCATTTACCTTCAATAGATGCAACATCATTGTTTCTAATAGCTGAGTAGAACTGCATTGTGTGTGTGTATGTGTGTGTGTGTGTGTATGTGTGTATGTGAGTGTGTGTGTGTGTGTGTGTGTGTATATATATATATACACACACATACATACCAAAGCTTTTGGATCCATTCATTCAGTGAGGAGCATCTGGGTTGGTTCCATAATTTAGCTATTGTAAATTGAGCTGCTATGAACATGGATTTTATGGATTTTGCAGTGTCACTGCAACGTGCTGATTCTAACTCCTCTGGGAAAATACCTAGAAGAGGGATAGCTGAATTGTATGGTGGATCCAACCCTAATTTTTTGACGAGTCTCCACACTGTGGGTATTTCAAATTCTACTATTTTTTTTTTCTTGTTCGGGATTTTTTAAGATTTTTTTATTTATTTATTTTTGAACAACTATACAAGTTTTTAACAAAATAATATAAAATATGTATAGATTCTGGATATTACAATTACCCCCAGGAGTGCCCCCACAATTACCCACCCTTATCCCTCCCTTCCCCTTCCCACAGTTATCTCTAAAAAAGGATTATGTTATATAACATTACATCTTATCTGGATTTAACACATGATAATAGACCAACTTTCTCACTGGCCAGGGTCTAGTCCCAACCTCCACAGATGAGTGGAGACAATCGACCATTAGTTCTCTGGGTTAAGCTGATTTTACTCAGCATAATTTCTTCCATAGCCATCCATTTACCTTCATTTATTTACATTCCTCTGTTTCTCTTATTTCATCTTAACTTATTGTTCAATAGTCCTGCATTATATAAAATCCTTTTAAGAGACACAGAAATCTAGAGACCCTAATTTATGGCTAGTAGGAATATTTAAGAAATGTTAACCAGCAGGAGCAATTAGGCAAGAGAAAGAAATCAAAGGGATAAAAATAGGAAGAGAGGAAGTCAAACTCTCTCTATTTGCTGATGACATGATCCTGTATCTGGAAGATCCAAAAAACTCCATCAATAAACTGCTCGAACTCATAAGTAGATTTAGCAAAGTAGCAGGATACAAGATCAACACGCATAAATCAATAGCT
>PVKS010028687.1:0-26163 GCA_004027875.1 Aplodontia rufa
GCAAAGAACTCCACGCTCTGTGTCTGCCCTGCGGCATCCTCCACAAAGCTCAGGGGAGGGGTCTGGGTGGGCAAAGCAAATGGGGGTGACCTAATGACAGCTCTGCCACTCCACACCGGTGCAGCCTCACACAGGTCATATGCAGTCCCATTATCACCATGAAATTTGTAAAAACCACCTTACGGGTGTGGTAAAGGTTCTGGTTTTTTATTTATTGTTGCTGTTTTGATACAGGGGATTGAACCCAGGGGCTCTCAAACACTGAGCCACATCCCTAGCACTTTTTCCTTTTTCCTTTGAGACGGTCTTACTAAGTTGCTGAGGCTGGCTTTGAACTTGTGATCCTCCTGCCTCAGCCTCCTGAGCCACTGGGATGACAGGTGTGTGCCACCACGTCTGGTCTGTGAAGTTGTGTTTTAAATGGAAAAGTTCCTAAAATGGGATTTGTAACAGAATTAACAGAGAGTAGATTTTAGTCCTTTACAGGATCTCACTAATGCAAGCAAACGTGGCTGAGAGTTTCACAGAACTTTGAGCTTTATAAAGTGTTTTGGGACATGCTGTTATTTCCCCTCATCTTAACTAAAATGTAGAAAATCAAGCACACTAGGTGTTATCGTTGGTGGTGGTGTTCTCAATTACACAGAGGATGCCAGACGTCTCAAGGAGCAAGTGCAAGCAAATTTCACCCAGTTTTCTTACTGCTTTGAACTTAATTAGTTATATTTATAACATTAAGGAGACAAAGGTGGTTCTGAAAGCTTCCCCTAACATGTCCCATCATCCTAGGTGTGGAGCACTGACAAAAACTTGGATATAGTCTAAAATATGTGACCTAATTATATGTAATATGCTTAGGTAAATACACAGCAATAACTATATTGTAATATGTAATTATAATATCAATGAACATTAATTAACATAATATATATAGGCTCTAGATTATTATTTCCAAATTACTTTTTCAATTTCATTGAAATATACACAGACTTGGAAGCTTGGGACTTAAATAATTAAGGAGACTTTTGTATATTCCAAATCTACTACAGAGAAAAGAGTAAATGATTTAAAAAGTACATAGCCAGCATCTAGACTTAGCCTATGAGAATAACATGGCAAATCTAAAACAAATTCCATCATTTCAAATGGGTGTTTCCCAAACAGTGAGTGAAAAGAGGAGATGGTGTTCTAAGTGGACCATAACGGAAGTAGTAAGATGCTCAGTAACAAAAGTGGAGGGATGTTCAGGCTGCCATGGGGGTCCCAGGGACTCAGATCCAGAGGCAATGTCTCTTGTATGGGCAGCAACAATTCAAACTTGAAGTGGAACAGGATCCGCCGGTGCAGTTCAATGGGATTAGCATTTCACAAGATTTAACTTCTGTATTTCTAAGCTGCTCACCCCCTTCTAAGCCTGCAGTAAATCCGCCATGGTAGTGATTCTTCCTCACTTCTGAGCATCAGCTCAATCTATAACCCAGCATCCAAGGTGGAGTTTGAAATCAGGAGGGTTTAATTGCCAACTACTGAGCCCCTGCTGAATTTCATTCAGATTAATCTGTTGGCCAGGTCTTCTCCAGGACATCAGACCAACATCAGCCTACACGTTTCATATCCAGAATTTCCCAGTCTGCCTTAGTGTTGGGGGGGGGGCTTGGAGACAAATCTACACAGGCCATGCAACCAGGTGAGCACCGAATCCCAGCCGTACCTCCCTACCTGCTGACCCCGAGCACATGTCAGGGGGACTCACATACATGCACCGTTACAGTTCAGTGTGGCTAATGAAGACAGAGTGAAGCCAGTGAGGGAGACGCTCACAGGCATAGCAGCAGACTCCAGGTGTGGGGCTGCCGTCTCTGAGGCACCGTGGGCAGCGTGACAAGTGCACAGAGAAGTGCCAGCAGGGAAGCTCGCCTGGGCTTTGGGGTCCGGGGACTTGTTGGGTTCCTAAACCTCATTGGCCTCCCAGGACCTGATCTCCATCTCCAGACCTTCCAGAAGCCCCAAACCCCACCTCAAAACACATTACTAAGTTTCTCAGGCATGATCCAAGACCCAGGCAAGAAAAAGCACTCCTCTCTGAAGTGGAACTGCAGGCCCCAGAGGTGACATCCCAGGAGCAGAGGACAAATGCCAGGCTCCTCCTTGGGCGAGGTTAAAGTCTGCACCACCCAGCTTTGCTTGGAGTCGTGTACAATCACTGGCCTCCCTCCATCTTTCTGACAGATAGATATTCTGTAAAGCAAATGTGATCAGGTCCTGCTCCTATTAACGTCTGCTGGGGAATTCTTCATCATCCTTAGAATCAAAGATCAACTCCCTGAGACAGCGTAAGGGCTCAAAGAGGGAGAGGAGATAAACATGCTCTGCTCGATTAAGATGAATGAATCAGAAACTACAGCAAAGTTTGCTTTTTCAAAAGAAAAGTAGAACCTAGAACATTCCAGAAGAGCAATTACCTACATGTAGCAATACGGTCAGGAAATGCAGTGTGAAGGAAGGCTACCATCAGAGGAGAAAAGGATGATGAAATAAGGCTGGTGTGGATGACATTATTCCCCTTCCAGGACTGAAACCAGGGCTTGTGCAGACACCGCCAGGGTCCTGAGTGCACCCCAGGGAGACAGCAGCTCAGAACTGGGCCAAAGCCCTGGGCTTGGGGAGCAAACGGGATCCAATGGCGCTTCTGCCACTCGGGGCAACCCTACCGCTTTTTTCTAAGCCTTGCTTTTCACATCCTTTAATGTGTCAAGAAAAGCTTGTCTTTCGGATTTTTGGTAAATATGCAATGAGTCATTGCATTGTTTAGATAACTACACTGTATCTGAAGCAGTCATAGGCCCTGGAGAAACTACAGGGAACAAGACAGACCCAATCCTGGTTCTCACCGAGCTTGGCAGAGAGTGGAAATCTGAAAACACAGTTTCTCCACTTATGTCATGCTCTGAGCTCTTCCAGACTAAGAACTGCCTCCAGCTGTGGGTTGGTCCTTGTCCTCGACGTGGAGACATAGGGGAGAGGCCTCTTCTGAAGGCTAGAGGGAGGAAGACCCTTTTCAGACACTGATTACAGGGAACTAGCAACCTTTCCAATTATGTGTGACATAACACACTCCAGTCCCCTAAAAAGCCAACCAGAGAGCAAGAAGCAGCGTCCACAGGGATGGAGGACCAACTGCAATGGGTCACCTGGTCTGGCTGAGACTTAGAGGCCCAGGCCAACCATGGCTGCAGAACAGGAGTTATTCTTGGATTGGATGAGTGGAAGGGCTTTTTTTTTCTATATTTCTGCATTCTCAATGATTTTTCTCAAATATGAGTAAAGATAGAATAGATTTATTTGTTCAGAATAAGCAACAATGTAGTGATCTGTTAAAAATAACAGCATGGTTTTAAGAATGTAAGTCCACCAGTGAGCTTTCTGAGAGTGGTATTTGGCTGAGTTGAGTTGGGGCTTTGCATTTGCTACAGAAATTTATAGATGGCCATGAGTGGCTCTGCCTCAGTGACTGTAAATGGAAGAGTTGAAGTTTAACTACAGAAGCATTTACAGCCTCACCCCAGGGGGAGAGAGGTGTTTAAGGAGGAGGCTCAGAGTCCTAACGCCGGGCCTGCTCCTCTGTCCCCTCTGGGTCAGCCCCACGAGCTTCCGGGTTAAAAGAGGGTGGATAGCATGACTCAGGCACACGCACCTCCCATCCCTGACACACAGTGGGAGCCTCCTCAGTGCTGAGACCGCCTCTTCCACGCCCACTCTGAGTGAGGAGCAGCTGGCAACCTCCCCTTGAGGGTGCAGGAGCAGCTGCTGGAAGGCTGCAGGTCCCTCCCCAGGAGGGAGTCTGGAAGGTAAGGAGCTGAAAGGATGTGGAGTGAGGGTCCTAAATGACAGCAGGGCCATCAGGGATAAGCACGCTGAAGGAGGGGAGAGCAGCCCTGCTAGGAATGACCTGGGGAAGCACAGAGAGAATGTGGGCAGGACATACGAGGCTGCACAGGGATCCGATAGCCTGTCTCTGTGGGTAGACTTCAGCTGTGCCCAGAGGGAGGGAACAGCCTTTGCTGAGACCCAGACAAAACCAAAGGCTCCTCATTCCCCTGTACATGGGACCTTACGTCGCTCTGGTCCAAGGTTTTAAAGCTCCCAACTACTCTTTAAATCTCTGTCCCAGTGCAGGCTTTGGCTCATCCCAAAACTTGCCTGTCTCTGCGTCCCCTCATCGGCTGATTTTTTTGGCTCTATTTTTAGGTAAAGAGAAAAATAATGGCTTTTAAAATTCTGATGCCTGACTAGCTGTACAATTATCTCCCCACCCAGGGCATGGATCTAGTGGTAATACCTATTTCTTGGTCCTTTTCCTATTTTCTTCCTTCATTATTGTTTCACAAGAAGCTCTGATTTCATTAATGATCAAACACATGTTGCCTAAGGAGAAAATCCTATTTCAATTCAGCAGGCTTCCGTAAGTGCCTCCTTCGTTCCAGCCACGGGCTTCATGATCGGGTGGACTGTTTCCCTCTCCTCAAATGCATGCTAAGGTGTAAGCCATGCCCCTGTGCACAGCGGCTGTCATCGAGCAGGCACCAGGTATGAACTCCGTGAATAAGAGGGAGCAGTGGGGTCCACTGTACAGGGAGGGGCGCAGGCTAAGACTTGAATGACAGCAAGAAACACCTTTTTACGAAGGAAAACATCTGGATCTGGGAGAACAGCTCAATACAAGCTGCCCTAGGGGAACAGGAAGACCAACTGAAGCTGGTGGGTGCCAGCCTGCAGACTCTGCAGGGCCTGGTAAGTTTTGGGTGAGGGCAGAAAGGATCAGACTGCTGGTTAAACGGAAAGGGAGCATTCAGCTCTCTGTAGCCACAGGCTCTCTCTCTGCAGACTCAAGCAACTCTTGAAACTTTTTCAAAAGTTCATCTGCACTGAACAGAGCACAGCACCACAACCATTTCCACAGCTCTTCATCGAATTAGTCAGCAGTGTAAGCGGGGAGAACTGCACTCTATGTCACTCTCTTCACACAAGGGACTTACAAATCCCCAGAATGGGGTGTCGAAGGGAGGGCCTCGAACCAAGTCCCCACCACAGCACTGGACAAACCTGACATGTGGCTACCAAAGGTGTCTTGTTAAATCTGAACTCATTCTTTTTCACCTAATATCCACCTGCCACTTTAGTATCAAGACATAGAGAAAAATGCCTTCCACAATAACCCACTGCTCAAACTTTAGGGACAAGGGACAGCTTTTCCATTCACTTTTAATTGCTATATGGCTTCAACTCTGAACTGTGTTAACAGCCGTGTTTCTTCCTGAGAGCCCCCAGTTTGAGCTCGTAGCTCAGGACAGGTTGAGTAGTAGCCTCCCACCTGGGCCTGTGACTTATCTTTCCTGGGTGCCAGGTCCCAGAGACAGAGGTGGCTTTGGAGGCTATAGGAGTAGATTGCAGACCACAACTAGCTTCCTGGAGATGGGTCAATGAGTGGGATTCTAGGCCCCAATGCTTCTGTAGCCTCACAGTGCTAATGTTCCTAGGGAAACGTGTCTAACGGATTAGTGATCCTTCAGAACATTCACAGTTGCTCAGCTGTGGCTGAAAGGCTCAGCTCTGTCCCCATGCAGGGGACAATGCATTTAATGTCTAATCAAGTTGTAACCTAAATGTCACAAGCATGCATTTTTTAAACCAGCCATGAACTCTAGAGAGCATTATAGAATGATATTACGTTTTCATCTTCTCTCCATGTTATCTCCCCAGTTCCAGAACTCTGCCAAACAAATAATGATTCCAATAGAGAAGACATTTTCCTTTGTTTGGGTCTGTTAAGGATCCAGGTTTCAAAATATTCTCCAATTTTTGTACAGTTCACTTTCTCCTTTGCCAGTCTGTTTAGAGAATCTTTGGATCTCTCAGAGTAAAAGAGGGATCAGAACTGGGTAATCTTAAATTTCCGTTAGCAGGCAAAAAGCAAAGAGCAGAAGTGAAGAGTTAGAAAGTCTCCTCTCCCAGGGCAACGGAAAGAAAGCAAATTCCAACAAGAGCACGGAGTACCAAGATTGGCACTGCCAGAGTTGAGCAGAACTGGGGAAACTGCTTCATCTTTGGCCTTAGGCCCTTGCCACGATGCCAAAATGGACTGGAATGTCTTCCCTGCATTGGACACTCTGCAGGGAGCTGTGGCCATGCTGCCCAATTTAATTGTCATAATAAAACGGAAGGGGACCAGAGGCTCTGGGTTGTTAAGGAACTTGCTAAGATTGTATTGAGGTGTGCTGGGACTTAAACTCATGTGCATTTGGCCTCAAAAGCCACAATTTCCCACCTTCCTTTTTTTCAGCATCAGAAATAGCTATCCATATTTCCATGCAGACAAGAGCAAGAGAGCAGCTCCACTGTGTACCTGAACTCCTCCGCACCGGCCGCCATTCCGTACGCAGGAGATGGGGCTTTCGCCTGTCAGAAGCCCCCGACTGAGTGGAGAAGGCAGATAAATACATAAACGGCTTCAGTCGTTCCTCCGTTCACATTCATCCGCTCATCACTTGCTTTTGTGCCTGGGTGAAGAGGAGGTAGCACTGGAATAAAGATGTTGGACACTCAGTCGTAATCCCTGCACTCAGAGAAGAGTGGACTAGAGGTGATTTGGGGATAACTCTAGCCAGGCAGAGGTTGCAGCCAGCATGGCCTTAAATGCTGAGAAGTTCTGCCCAACACCCGTTCACCTGCCCGGGGAGACCTGTTCTTGAGTCCTCTGTCAGCCCTGGGGACTTAGTTTCCACAGCCGTCCTCATGCTTTGGAAGCATGCTCTTCCACAGGAAGCAGGCACATCTGCTGACCTGCTCCTGCACCAGGAGCACAGAGCTCCTAGGGCTCTGCAGAGCGGACAGGCGCCATCCCCAAGGCAGCGGAAAGACAGACAGCCGCCAATCAGCGCTCCTCTTCCTTTCCCGCCGTCTCCAGCTCACTCCTGTAGCTTGCTGGGGCCTTCGCTCACCTCTGTTCTTTCTTCCTCCTCTCTTGGCTCTCCTGTCTGTCCTCGAATTCTGGATGGTGGCTTATGTGGCCCGTTTTCTCTATTTCTTTCTTGATCCTGCAGTTCTGGCTCTCAGGGCCCTACTTGCTATCTGTAAGTGTCTGATCAAATTAATTTCCTAAATTAAAAGCATCCTCCCTGAGCACATGTAACTGATGAGGTAATTATGGAAAGTTAGAAAGCTAACGGTATACCCATCTGAGGCCAAGCAGAAGCAGGAGGCTGCGAGAGCTGAGCAGGACAGGTCACTTAGCCCAGGATGGGTTCTGAGCCTGAAACCTCCAGACCCAGCTAATGGCTGGCAAAGCTGGTGGATTCCTCACATCCCCTTCGGTGGCTGGTCAAGAATATTACTCTTGGTCACTCATGATGGAGGCTGGGGAGGCCTTACGTCAATACACACTTCTGTTCTTGTAAGAGCTGGGACAAATGGAGTGTGCCCAGAAACACACTCTTTCCCTTTCTCCCCCCACTCCCTCGTCTCTCTTTAATTCATTTTTGTTTTATTTTCCTAAAAGCAGATCTATTGACAGAGTAGAAATGCTAAAGTCTGCACATATTCGATGTACACAGTTCAATAAGCTTGGACACCTGCTACGTGTCCAATCAGTCTACCGTCACCAGAGAGGTAATAGCTATCTCCATCACCCCAGACGATTCCTGAATCCTTGCATGGTGTGTGTGTGTGTGTGTGTGTGTGTGTGTGTGTAAGAGACAGGGTGTGTGTTAAGAATCTGCAACAGAAAGCCTACCCTTTTGGCGAACCGTTAAGTGCTTAACACAGCACAGTTGGTCTCAGGGGCTGCAGGCAGCAGCATCTGGAGCCACAGCATCTGTGGAAGTGTCCTCCCTTCCCGCCCAGGCCCTGGCCACCTCTGCCGTGTCCCCTGCTTCTCAGTTTGCCTATTCTGGAAGCCCCTGTACGTGCAACCATGCAGTATTTCTCCTGCTGTGATTCGCTTATTTCCCTTGGCACGGTGTCCTCCAGGTTGGACTCGGTTGTCACAAATGGCTAGGTTTCCTTATTCGCTAGAGCAGAATACTACTCAATGGTATCTCCACAGTGGTTTTGCTTTGTCTATCCATTCATTGTCTGATGGTCATTTGTGTTGACCCCATAGCCTGTGAAGAAACTGCATTGGACATGGGAGCACAGATACCTCCTGCAGGTCTTGATTTAATAATATATATCTATCTCTCTGGAAGTCAGATTTCTGTGTCATAAGATAGTTGTGCTTTTAATTTTTGGAAAAAACCCTATTGTGTTCCACACTGGCTGCACAATTTTTTAACACACCAACAGTGTACCACATGCCTTTTCTCCACATCGTGGCTGATATGTCATCTTGTGCTGTTAGCAGGTGTCAAGTGACCTCTCGCTGTGGTTGGTTTCCTTTTCTCTGTTCAGTGATGTTGAGTACTGGTGACGGTTAAGTTTAGGTGACCACTTGACTGGATGGATAGCGGGTAGAACACTACTTCATGGTGTGCCTGTGAGGGTACTTCTGGAAGAGATTGACTTCTGAATCAATGCATGGATAAGAAAGATGCACCTTCAACCCCATGTGAGTGGGCACCATTCAGTCAGCTAGGGGCGCAGTGAGAGCAGAAAGACAGAGGAAAGAACAGCTCTCTCTCTTTGGAGCTGGGACACCTCTCTTCTCCTGGACACCTCTCTTGGATATTAGACTTTGGACTCCAGGACTTGCACTTGAGATATTCCAGGGTCTCTGCTCTTCAGCCTGAGACTGAGAGATACCACCTGTTTACCCAGTTCTGGGACCTGGTCTTAGGCTGAGCCACATTGCTATTTCCCTGGTTCTCCAGCTTGAAAGTAGCCATTGTGGGGTTTCTAATCCTCCATAATCACATGAGCATAGCCCCTTAATATGATCGTGCATCCATTCCTCTATCATCTCCCCTTGGTTCTGTCTGTTGGAGTCAGGCTAAACCAAGCAGCCTCGCTGATACAAGACCTTTTCCTGTACCCGTGGGTACCTGTCTTCTTTGGAGAAACATCTATTCACTTCCTTTGCCCAATTTTAAAGTGAGCTATTTGTTTTTCTTCTTTATACATTTTGGATGTTACCCAGGTGCCACGAATGCACAATGGGAAAGAGACAGTCTCTTCAAGAAATGACATTGAGAAAACTGGATATTCATATGCAAAAAAAGGAAAGTAATTGGATCTATATCTTACACCAAATGCAAAAATAAACTCCAAATGAATTAAAGACAAGCTTATGGCTTGAAACTGTAAAAGTCCTAGAAGGAAACAGAGAGAAGCTCAATGAAATTGGTCTTGGCAATGGTTTCCTGGATGTGACATCAAAGCACAGGCAAGAGAAGCAAAAATAGACAACAGGACCACGCGGGACCAGGGAGCTTCTGCACAGCACAGAAAGGCTTGCACTGAAAAGGCAGCCTGCAGGGGCGAAAGAAGGCTTGCAGCCTTGCATCTGAGAGCCCTACATCCGCACTGCCATCAGGTCATCTCTGTTCACTCTGCCTGGGCCAAGGTGACACCCGCTTTCACAGCCATGCTCTGTCAGCGAGGAAAGAAGCGCTCCCTGCTCTAAGTGGACAGCAGTCAGCTCTACAATGATCCAGACCCTCACAGCCTGCCTTGGCCACAGCACTAAGCCACCCTTCCTTCCTGCCTGCAGATGAGCCCACCCTTCCCCAGAGGACACAGTCCCAGTGCCGCCACAGCCCTGGTGGCAGGCTCCCGGGATGCCGTGGTCCACTCTTCTGCAACTCCAGATGTAGCTCTTTTTGCTCTAGAGAGCTATCTACTGACACAAAACGACCAACCAACCAAACTCCAAGCTAACACAGAACCAGTCATTGCTTCCTTGTCTGTACCCAAAGCGGTGATGGGGGAAAGGCTGCTGAGATGCAGCACACACTTCTCAGTCCCGCTGGGATATCTCAGGTTTCAAGACCCTGTTCTTCATCCACTGAGCAAATTTTTCTTCTAAAAACTCTACCTTTGTTTTGGTTATACTACTTGGCCACACATGTCAAGAGATCGACAGAGGATATCTTTCCCCGGGACTCAATATATTACTTAGCAAGCTCCTCCTGTATGAAGTTGGGAGACCAAGACTTGATTCAGGTGCACACTGATGGACCTTTGAAAACACAGCTCTCTCTCATGTCGACTTTAGTAGCTACATCCAGAGTTCCTTTTTAGATATGGATTTTTTTCTCTCTAGACGATAGTTGGTATTTTGAGCCTTGCAGATGTCACGGGAGAGCTAAGCCAGGTCTCTGTTAACCTGAGTCATTGTGTCCAATGAAAGCAATTCAGCCAATTTTTTTTAAAGTTTAACAGTGTAATGACCCCTTTGATTTGGTCTTTGTTGCAAGACTGTATTTTAATCAAACCATAAGTCTCAAATTTTGGAGGCTGAGAACCAATTACACGTTCCCACCCGTTCCCTAGTCCCTGAATAATGAAGTGCTCATTCTGTTTTCTGATTTTAAGCTGGACAATTCCTTCCTGATCTCACTCGTTTTTTCATAGACTGCTATCAGATGTAACCATTACCAACCCGCTCGCATTTCCCACTCTATTCCTATCTATTTGCCTAGAGCTATGACTTTATTAGAACTTCTCTATCTTCCATGCTACTGCCGACGGGGGCTCTGCTAGCCTCTTCTGGCATCCTCACGGGGACTGTCACTCTCAGCACAGTTATGAGATCTCTGTACTCACTGCCCATAGCTGAAGTCAAGGCCACATACTTTAGAGCTCTTATTATGGAGATATTCCTCCAGAGATGTCAATTTTTTTCAGTTAGGATGAGTGTGTTATACTGTATTATCAGACAATCTCCAGAAGAAAGCAGTTCAATTTTTGAAGAAGTTTCTTTCTTGCTCATGCTACACGCCTGCGCTTGGTTGATAAGCAGGGTAATTCTTTCCACCTCAGTTGATCAAGAATCTGTGCAGAGAAATCTCCCATCTTTGGAACATGCTTCCAAGATCTTGGAGGTGGAGAACGAGCACAAGGCTGGGTGGCTACTCGGAGGCTTTCACCCAGAGTAAGGGCTTCCTCCCACCCACACGACCAAGGTTCCTAACACCTGCGAGCAAGGACTGGAATTTCTCTCCTCGGGAGAACTGGCAAATAAGGTTTGGTTTGGGCTTTTCCCTCACTGAATTATAGTCTCCAAAAGGCCACAAGCCTTCTTTCAGAATTTTGCCCTCAATGATGAGTACACAGTCTGGCTCACAATAAATATTTGTTGAATAAATGACATCCAGGAACTTAGCCCAAGGCCAAGGGTGGCCACCCTGTTTCACCATCTGTGCCAATCAAATTCTGGTGCAGTTTCGACACTGAAATACACTGAATGCACGTGCTGCAAAAGTGACAAGCATTTCTTTCCTACTCCTCCTTTCTCTGGCAACCTGTTTTTAGAGGTGATCTGCAAGACTGAAACGAATCTCATACTGATGAAAGTAAAGCTTCAAATTAATAAGTGTTCTAAGAATTCTTTAAATTACTCAGAAAATTAAAGAAGACCTCTATTTAGTATGGCAGATCATTTTCCATTCATCTCATCCAAATAGTCATAAAGATAGCGTAAAATCTAACCCAGAGAGGATGTTAGGGATGAAAATGGACCATCCACTCAATAAGAGACAACATTTCTCTTACAAACACACTCTATTGTGTGTAGGTACTGAGAAATGTATTCTTGGACTAGATATCTCACTTTCTATCCTGCATGTCAAAATAAATCAGATGACTCCAAAAACACTAGGGAAAGACTTTTGAATACTCTTCTGAGGGATCTCAGAATTTGCGCTGACTATAAAATGAGCCAAGATACAACCAGGCAAAGAAAAATAAGTAAACAGAACCAAATAATGGTAAACACAGACTCAGATCCTCGCACTGAGTAGACGGATTATCTGAGTCAACAGCAGTCATGCTCACTCCCACCCATCAGCCCTGCTCCCATGCAGAACCCCCAGCCTGCGGAACAGTGAAGCCAGGAGACTTGCAGAAGAGCGGTGCGGCTGGGCATGCTGACCCTTCAGGAAGAGTTCTTATTTTTTTAATTTGAGAAAGGAGGCGTGCAGGAGCAGCTCACTAGACAATGTGTGCCACTTGGATTGACTGTTCTGTAAGAAGCCTGAGAGGAATTGCAGGCTGCCCTAGCTCTGCCGTGGTCAGAGAAACTGGCCATCTGGAGGATTCAAGCCCAAGATAAGGAATATGATGCAAATGCTTCACCCTAACATAAGGGAGTCCCAGGCACTTGGATCAGAGCTTAGGGCAACATTGGAAAGACAGAAGTTGGCAGTGGCTGAGAATACTGACCCAAGGGTGCCTACCATCCTGGAAAGGGTGGCTTGTCCAATCTGGGGTGAGAGGCACGGCAGATAGCTGCAAAATTCCACTCTAGGAGAGTAAGAGGAACGTGATTGTGTAAACTAAATGGAGCAAATTTTACAAGTAAAATTCCTTTCAGTACAATATATAGAACATAAGGGTGCTACTAGTTAATCTAGTGTTAAAGTTGTACCTTAAATAATCTGTTTATCACAGAATAAAAATAGATATAAAACAGACACTGATTATGAGAAAATTAAGAAATAAAATACTTCAATGATAAAAAATGTACTCAAAGCTAATAATTTAATCACAGTATAAAAAATAATGAAGTGGATAAGAAATCCACTTTTTTTTAAATCAGGAATCAAACTTTTTAAGTAATGGAAATGAAAAAGTAGGCCTGTGGCACATGAAAATCAACAATTGGACCAAAGAGCTAAATAGAAACTTCTCAACAGAGGACATCGAGCAAGCCAATGAATACATGAGAAAGTGCTCCAAACCACTAGCAATCAGAGAAATACAAATCAAAATTACATGAAGATTTCACCTCACTCTAGTCAGATTGGCAAAGATGAAGAATATAAACAAAAACAGTTGCTGGAGGGGTTGTGGGGAGGTAGGCACACTAGCACATGGTTGGTGGAACTGCACAGTGGTACGGCCACTCTGGAAAGCAGAGTGGAGAATCCTCAAAAAATTAGGGATTGACATACCATATGATCCAGCTATCCCTCTTCTGGGTATTTTTCCAGAGGAGTTAGAATCAGCACATTGCAGTGACAACAGCAAAATGCATGTTCATAGCAGCTCAATTTACAATAGCTAAATTATGGAATCAACCCAGATGCCCCTCACTATATGAATGGATCCAAAAACTGGTATATATTTATATATATATATATTATAGAGTTCTACTCAACAATTAGAAACAATAAAATGGAAGTCTTTGAAGGTAAATGGATGGTGATGGAAGGAATCATACTTAGCTAAGTTAGCCAAACCCAGAGAGTCAAGGGTCAAATGTTTTCACTTGTTTGTGGAGGCTGGAGGTAAACCCAGGCTTGTGTGAAAGGTAGTCAGCCTCATGTATTAGACCCAGCAAAGGTGTAGCAGAACATAATCTAGGGAAACCATAGATGTGTGGCAGGGAGGGAGGGCAGGTGGGGGAAGGGAAGGGGAAGGAGAATAGGGGGTTTAAGAATATATGCATATCATATTGTTACTTTATGTACATTTATGATTTACAATAACTCAATTTCTTAATAAAATACAGAAATAAAAGTGCTGGAAATCATAAAGTAGATATGCTACTAGACCATGGAGTCAGAAACCCGAGAGCTTGTCAGATGCAGGTTTGACATCAGCTCCATCTACGAGGATGCTGAATGGATATTTTTCTAGATATTTCTAAGCTGTGGAAATAGTAGACAGGATGAGTGAATGCTAATAAGGATAATACCATGGAATTTGTTATTGTTCATCATTTAAGAAAGGACAAATTCCATAAGATTTAATAAATTTCAGAGCCACAGGCACATGGACTGCTCCTGAGTTCATTTTACAAAACTTTCATGACTTTGCAACCAAAATTTGAAAAGACAATGCATAAAAATAGCAAGTTTACTCTGGGCGTTCAAATGCTATTACATGAAATATTTTTATTCTGTTTAAGAGAATCAACAGTACATTTGCTCACCACTAATTCAATATCTAGCCGAATCTTATCTTTGGTATGTGTGTACCGATTACAATTCTGAATTATGCTTTAGGACAAGCAACATTTCCTCTGAATGGCAAGTTTTGGTTCCTTGGAAAATGGGGAATTTGAAGACAATTGTAGGCTAGTCCAGAAAAGTCACCATGCAGCCCGTGGGGTCTGCTGGAAGCCGGTATGGGGATGTCAGTGTTCCTGCGGGCTCCTGGTAAGCAGTGAATATGCAGGTGATTTCAGCCAGCAGAGACTCAACTATAGAGTGTGGGACAACAGAGACATGAGTGCAGTTGCTCTGGGACAGTAGCAAGCCACCTACACCCTGAGGACTCGGAAGCAAGCTAAAGAACTAACTTTTCATTTTCAGCTTTTAAGCAGGGTCCAGTGGTCCAACCATGCTTTCGGACTGAGAGTGGATGATCACAACTAGCTGACCCACATATAAAAGTGCAGTCCAGGCCCCCTCTGGCTGCAGAGAGGTTTGCAGCAATGGGACTGTCCCTGTCAGCGCTGCTGGGTGCTGTGGCCACCAAACACGGCCCTCTAGCACTTGAAGCACGGCTGGTGCAGCTGAGAACTGGATTTGTATTTTATTTAATTTTAGTTAAGTTGATTTAACTTCTGTGGGGACACTGGCTCCTGCTTTGGAGGGTTCAATTGTATAATGATTGTATCTGTGCAGATCAAAGTAATAACGGACTTCTTGCATTACAAATTAGAAAGCTTTGGAAACACCCTATTCTGTGTTGGACGGCATGCCCTTGACAAGAATTCTTTCAGCTGACCTGAAAAGCTGACAGTTGGTGCAGACTTAGAAACAATCCTTAAAGCAACCTGCCAATCTGTGTCAAGTCCTTGACTTCGGCTCAGTAATTCCGGAAACTTCTAGGAATCTATCCCACCGAAGTGGTCAAAGATGTAGGTGGCGATGTGCGTGTGGAAACCGTTGGCGCCACATCACTTACTAATTTTTAAACTTCAAAGACATTTAAATGAACTGCTCATAGAAATGATTACAATTAAATAAGTAAACAGTGGAAATAATGAAAATATGGGCACTTGGAGAAGTTTATTATACTTGCACTTAAAGTCAAATTTGGTAAAATTAAATATTGAGTTGCAAAATATTCACCATGTAGTATATTTTTAAAAAGATACAATTATCTCTACATATAAAGATACATCTACATAACATGTATAGTATACTATGTAATACAATTTTAAATATAAACGCTATGTAAGTTTACATATAATATTATAATAAATTAATATTTTAATACTATATATTTTATTAACAAATAGATTATGTTAATGAATATCATAACAGCTAAAATATTATGTTAATGTATTTTATATCATGTGCTTTATTAACAGTGAACTATATGACATTATATAACATATAAAATATATAAAATAAATCATGTATTAGTATCTTCTGAGTTTTCAAAATAATTTGGTAAAATAAAAGATGGAATATGGGGCAGGAGCAGCGGCTTGGCAGTTACGGCGCTTGCCCAGCATGCACAAGGACGCAGTTTCAAACCCCAGCACCAGGAACACAATGAAGTCTCAGAGCAACGAAAACCACATGAAAAACTAAATCAAAATTGTTTCTCTCTTTTTTTCTTTCTCTCTCACTGTCCCTCTTTGAAAAAATAATGGAATAAAGGACACTTCCTGATATTTCTTCCAGTTTTACATTTAGGAAATCATCAATAAAAATAAATACATTTATGAATAAAATCAGTTCTCAAATTTTAACAGCATCCTGTGATTTACCAGATGTCCTCACAATCATGAGCATTTTCTGCCTCCTGTAGCTAAGATAGAGCTCAGTGTGATGAGATCCCTTTGACCAAGATCACCCATGATTCAAGCAGTGTACCTCAGAGAACTCAGCTGCTGCACTTGGTGTTAAATGCCCATCTCTCTAGGAAGGTTGTAGAGCTCTGTGAAGCTTCCCATTTCTGAGTCTGAGTCTCCAGTCCGATAAGCCACCATCACCATCATCAAGTAATAATTAATCTACTCAAAAATTAATTGAATGTCAATTTGGAGAGCTGACTTTTTGAGGACTGAATTCATATTGCCGCAGAAATGGTGCTTTCTGCTTTCGTGTCTTGGCTGAGAAGTTCAAGTTCTCTCTAGAATACATCCCATGCAAGGTTCTTAGCTTCTCTGTGTGCACAACTGCTCTGAAAGTAAAATGAAATGATTAAGCAGATACAGACACCAGCTGTGATCCAGATTGTGCAGCCTGAACTTCACCAGGCCAATGAGGCGCACTTCCCCAGCACCAACCTGGGAAAGCCAATGCTTAGTCCCTCACGCCCTTACGTGGAAGCTGGATCAACAGCCTGAGCCGCGCTAATCCTGAGGGACCATCAACATCTCTTAAGGAGGTTGATTCCTTAGGATCAGGTTTATTAGCAGACATAAGCTTGGGATTGTCACAGTACTTTCCCCAGAATAGCTCAAGATGTTTTATGAACATTGTCCCAGGAGATTCCCCAAACCCTAGCCCCGAGTCTTCCTCTAATGGGAAACGGAATATCCAGCTGGGGAAGCTTTGTTTAAGGGCTTGAGTCATTCTGTTGCTGATGGTTAAGGATAAGAGATGATGAAGGGCAGGCAGCATAACCTTGCGCTTCACAAGCAAGAACGCTTGTGGGGCCATGAGCAGCCACCTAGGGTCACACAGCTTGGCATCAGGAATGACACTGGGCACCGGCACTTCCAGATCCCTGCTTGATACTTGTTGCTGAAATCCACCAACAGGAGCAAAGGCGAACAATCACCTTGCTAAGTTCCCCAGTAAATGCGTTTTCAATCAGCTCTCTAATTAGGAACGTGTCTTAAAATAAATTCCATTTTCTCAGTTGTGCTGCAGCAAGCCTTTTGTTTGAGATGGAAGGCTCTGAAAGCTTCTAATTGGACTCTCAAGTTCACATTTCCGAAAGCCAGTGAGCGATGTTAATAGTTTTGTGCTCACTCTCTTATCTGCCATTCACACAAAAGAGAGCACTTTTTATATCTTCGGGTTGAATGTCCTCCGAAATAACACGGTGATGCGATTTCTCAAATCGCTGTTTGGTGCTTTGCAGAGTGATGCGCATTATCCCATTCCGGGCTGCTTTGTTTTGCAGCAATAGATGGTTAGAACAGAAAGTGGTCTGGAAATGGGGCCGTGCTGTGACAAAGCCTTGGGGCATGTGGCCTTGGCTTCAGGAAGGTGCAGCTGCAGAGGCTGCCAGGGTGATGAGGAGTTCCTTGGTGGGTGCTGGAAGGCAGTGATCAAACCAGAACAAGGGGCTTGAAAGACAGTGGCCCACGTTGTGTAGTAAGAAACAAGTGGCAAAGCCGCAGAAGATAGGGAAAGCGGCAAATTAACCTAGGTATGCAGATAAGGTTTCGAGGCAGAATATGGGAAGTGCCAATTGGCTTCTGTTAGCTCCATATGATTAGATATGGGAGGATAAAAGTGAGCTAAAGAAAGATGAATTCTCTATGCAAGCAGAATTTCCAATCCAGACTTACTGGGTTGGAAAATAAAACTGCTACATTTCTAGGCTCTCTAGCTGGCAAAAGACTCTCAAAGTAAGAAATGGCCTCAGGGAAAAGAGAAAAACAAGGATGTGGTCACAGATCCTGTGTGAAGACCCCAGAAACTCGGCTAAGCACATTCCCTCTGCTGGGAAGGAGCAGCTCGAGCACTCCAGAGTGTCCCCCTGCGGCTGTGCCTGTGGCGTGTGATTCTCTCAAAAGGCGTCACAAGGGTGGCAAATGGAGGAGGACAGCCGGTGGGATTTGCAGAATGCCACCTGCCCCGTTTGTGAAGGGTGGCATAAGCTTGAGCTAACAGGGCAGATATCAGTCAAAAAGAAAAGGGACTGGCAGGACACTCTACTTTCGGCAGCAGGAAGGAGGCGGAAAAGCAGCTCAGGGGAAGACATGGCCTATTTCCTTTGGGGGGAAAAGAAAGATGTTCCAGAAAGAAAGAAAATTCCCTGAGGGTAGATCAAAGAAACATGAAAAATCCCTGAATTAGAAAACCACTTCTAACCAAGGAGGAGTTCCTGTGCCCAGTGGAACACAGTCCCCGGCTGAAAAGTGGTCACCTGCACACCTGAATGGCTGTGGGCCCGTGACTCTATGCGCATCCTGCCCCTTCCCCTGTACGATAGGAGGGTCTACTAGAGCTGCCCTGCTCTCACTGCCACAAGTGAATGTGTGATATGCAGATATTAAGGAGAGAGGCATCCACAGCCTAATCTGCACCTGGGCAGGATGAGGATAATGAGATATGAACTTCAAGCTCAGTGTTGTGGTCTGATGAGATTTTAGGAGGCTTATTAGCACATGGAGGGTTGTGGCCAGAGAGGGGGTGTTGTGTATCCTCATACTAAAGCCACTGGATCATGTCCAGGACAACCATCTCTCACACTGTGTCTGGGCTTGGCCCTGGAGCAGCAGCAAATACAATGCCAGGGAATGATTACTACCCCACTCCTGAGTACTGCTGGCTCAGTGTGAGGAAGCCCCATGCAGATGAGCCCCTTAGGAATGAAGACCCAGCGGAGAGAGAAGACAGCCACCCAGCTGATCTCTGTCCTGAGCTGTGTGACCCAGCTGGGTGCCATCATGAGCCATGGCTCGTGTGACTCCAACAAGAGAACTGCCAGCCCACAAGAGCATCATGAGAGGCGATAAATCACCTTCTAAGCACCAGGATCTGACAGTTTGCTATTCAACAAGAATCAAGGGGAACCAGGCTTTTCAGCAGCAACTGGTGAAACCAGAATATGAGCAACAAAACTCAGAGTGGAAAAATTACTGTCCCCCTGCGTCCAGTGCGCACTCAGTCGCTCAGTGAAGTGAAGGGTAGAACAGTGCCTTCAGATAAGCAAGGCCCCACAAACTTACTTCCCAGGAAATCAGCGTTGGGTATGAGCTCCAATAAATTAGGAATGAAGTCAAGAAAGACGAAGAGATGAGTTCCAGGAAAGAAGCATCTAACTCAGAAGGCAAAAACATGTGAATAAACAAATTCCCAGGATGGCGGTAAAGGAAATTCCCATGGGAACAGCTCCACATGGGCCCAAACTCATTAGAAGAGGGAGACAGAAGATTCCTAATAGATGTCTACAAGAAAAATAATTCAACGTGCAAAGAGGAGAATTTTCCCTCTGTCAGGGAGGCAGCTGATGCAATAATTATGAACTTCTTAGAAATCTAAATGGATGTAAAGAGACACAGCATTAATTCCTGAGACAAACGTCTACAAGGAAGAAAGTGTTTGTCATAATGAGGAGAAGTTGGCACTGCCTTGGAAAGGCGGGAGTGGATGTGTGTCTGTGTTCCTGCAGCAGGGAGGGGATATGAAATGCCAAATCTGCATCTGAGGCTCAGGAAGTCATTAGGTACCATCCAAAATGGAAAACCAGGAAGCAGAAGCATACGGATACTCTATATATCGATACATGGCAACCACACCAAAACTCAGCCGAAACGGATAGGAAGAGCCATCTCTGTTAGGTGACAAGGGTGGCGATAGAGATGGGGCCATTTGCTGTCTCTGTTTTAAACATCTTGGAACTCCTTGACTTGAGACATCGTTTACTTGGACTTCTTTGAATACTTGGAAAGAAATCAGTGATTGTGATTGACATTCACAATTGCTGGAGAAGCTAATCATCCTGCTTTTCTGGACCAGCTGATAGGCCAGGGCTGCTCTGTGGGAGGGAAGCATGACCCAGCAAGCAGAAGCTCTGCAAGGGTTGGGAGCAACGCATTTAAGTTTGCAAATTCACTTGCAGCATGTCCAGGCAGAGAACAGGGCAGGACACCAGCACCTGGAGTTCACGACCTTCCAGGGCTGAGAATTCAGGCAGAGGGTGGGAGAGGCGGACTCTGTGAGTGGACTGTGGCTGTCCCTGTACAAGAGCCCTGCAGTCAGAGCCTCGCTCAGAATGAAGGTAATAACCAAGTGGGAGGCCATGCAAGGTGAACACAGGGACAAACTCAATTTTGCTCTTGTGGGAGGAAGATGAGCCATCTTGAAAGCCCTCAGGACTGGAGAGCCAGGAGGAGAAAAGCCAAGAGATTAATAAAGAGACTCATCCGTGGGCCCAGGTCCAGGTGAAGAGCCACGGAGGACAACAGCCCTGCCCCTCGGGCTCTCTCCTGGTTTGCGATCTCCATTATGAGATGAGATCATTTCAATTAAATAACTGTATGTGGCATAATCATGTGCTGCCACCCCTTCATTTTCTAAATTGCTGTCCCCAGGACAAAGGTCGGAGAACAGAAAGAACATCTGCTGCAAAATCAATGGGAGACGCTCTGGTTCATCGCCTCTGCATCTGTCAGCATGTGTGCTGCTTCTGCAGGCTCCTCTCAGGGTCCACAGCCTAGCTGCTTCCCGGGAAGACCGCCAGCACCTCAGGTGTTCGCAGGGCTTGTTCTCATAGCCAAGTGTCGGTGGTCACCTACCATTATGACAAGACTCCTTCTACCCTCACAGAGACGTCGTTGAAGGAGATAACAGAAATGAGTAAGCAAATAACAGCACGTCCAAAGGGAGCTGCTGTGGAAATGACACCAGTGTCACACACTTGGTACTGGGTGCTCCAGGAAGGCAACTGTGTGGGGAAGACTACCTGAATGGAGAAGAATGCCAAGAAGGAGCCATTCGGATAACGATCATGGGGTCAAGACATTTTTTTGGTGAACGAATTTGAACAGAAAAAAAAATCAACAATAAAAAAGACCCATGTGGCTGCAGTGGTGGAGCCGTGAAGTTGGAGAGCTCATGTCAGGGTGAAACATCCTAAGAGTCCTCACTTGTCTTTCCCCGTGGCTTTCTAGAAGTCACTTCACGTATCACACCCGCTTCAAATGCACTCATCCTCATATTGTCCTTGTCGATATACATGGCCACCCAGTTGCTCAAGTCAATATCGTGCATCCTCAGTTACTCCCTTTTCTCCAGCCCCAAATCCAATTTAGGGGCAAATTGAGTTGATTCCACTACCAAAGCTCATGCATTACCCGTTGACGTCGCTATTCACACCGTCAGCCTAAGTTGCCTGGCTTCTTCCTGTGCTGCTATAATTTATTCTTCAGATAGCAATGAGGGCAATCTTATAGGACTACAATCAATTTGTGTCATTTTCTTTCTGACAACTATCTTTGATGACTCAGTAAGAGTATGTAAAATAGGAAGAAATCACATGCATTGGAGTAACTGAATTGCTAGAGATCATGCAAATAATCTACTCATTCATTCATTCGACAATATTCATTCCTCACCTACCACTGCTAGGAATACTGGTTTTACAATGGTAAGCAAAAATAAACACAGTTCCTCAGGGAACTTCGAGTGGGATTGGATAGAGAGAGACTTCAGATAGAAATAGACAAAGGAATATGTAACTACAAATTGTGATAAATGTTATGAAAAAAGGAGAGAGCTGTAAGAGAGAATAATGGAAGGGCCAGTTTGGACTTATGGGACAGAGGAGTCCTTTTTGAGGAAGTGATGGCTTAGCAGCACCTGGAAGATGCCCAGGAGTTAGGACAAGAATCTAGGCCTGCGATGAGAACGAGCTGTCTGTGTTTGAAGAAAGGAAAGCGTGCTGGTGAGGCCGGAACATAGAGAGGCCAAAGGAAGAGAGGCCAGTGGTGGGTGGGGAAACGGACTGTGGCTGGTTCACACTGCAGCCCTACTGGGTGTTTGTTGAGCTTGGGTTCCACTGGACGCAGGGTGGGAATTTACCCCGCAGCTAAAAGTAGGAAATTATTTTACTTAAAATTTCCAAATAGGACTGAATTCTGGGGGAGGGGGGCTGGTTAATGCCTAGAGTGGCAATAGAAGCAGGGAGATATGAGGTCCCTGAAAATGTGTACGAAGGTGAGGATACATGTGCATGGAGGCTGTGGAGATGGAATGACAAAGGCAGATAGAGACTTGAGGATGGACCCATCATCGACATCAGGGAGAGTTGACGAGGGAGTTCTAGAACTGGGATCTGGGCTAGGAATCCCAGTCCCAACCACCTCCCAGCCACACTTGCTGCTGTGAACTGAGCTCCCAGTTCATTTTCTGTTGCCATACCAAAGACCAGGCAAATTATAAAGAACTGAAGTTGACTTTAGCTCACGGTTCTAAAAGCAAGCACCAGCGCTGGCTCCGCTCTTGTTGAAGGCAGTCTTGGGGCATGATAACATGGCGGACAGAGGGAGTGTGCCAGAGAGAGCCCACTGCTATAACAGCATCCTCCAGTAGCCCACTTCTCCATGAATGGACCAATCCAACCACCAGGGCACAGCCTGCAGGACCCAGCCACCTCCCACTGCCCCACCTCCAAATACCACTAGCATACAGCTTTGAGAACCAAGTTCTCCGATTCCTTTATCCTTCTTGCCTTGTTTGGCTTGATGGAGAATTTGTAGCATTTCAATTTTTGCCCCTTTAATGATCTGGATATTTGGAAATTACCTGATGCTCCCTTCACTTACCAAAGTAAGTGGAAACAGCACTTTCCTGCCAATGACTTACACACAGTCTGCACAGCTCTTTGTGCATAACCACTTTGAAGTTCATGTGTGCGTCCCATAACCCTAGGACTGTATTTCTCTTTATTTTCTCTCATTCTCATGCCTTATAGCTAATCTTAGACCTCTGGAATGAAGATTGCACCTGGAGGAACTCTTCATTCACTGCCTCCTGGTATAGCCAAAGGTGACAGGACCCGCTTCTGTTCCACTACGGGATTTTGCAATGGGTCATCCTAGAGAGGTATTTCCAGAGAGCGCTATCTTCTGTGCACCACGATCTCAGGGGCCAGGACCCAGGCATGGCCATGAGAGGGTACAGCTGTGGCAGAGAAGTCCCGCACCCCTAATCAGGAGAACCTGGATAGGCTGCGCGCTCTGGCCTCCAGGGTCTGGGACAGCTGCCCTGCAGGCCACGTTACCAATTAGTCCTGGAGGTGCGGAGCATCTGGCAGCAATCAGCTGCACACTACAGGCGTCTGGTCATGAGGAAGTGCTGTGGGCCAAGCGAGACTCCAGTGCAGCACTGCCACGTAAGGCGCCACTACTTCCTGGTGTGCTCCACCCTGAGGAGCAGGACCTGGGACCCAGGACCACACCTGGGCTCTGAGGAGCACTCAAGCCAAGTGTTAGAGAAGAGCACCTGCCCTGCAGGAGCTTCCTCCACTGACCCAAGGACACTCTCAGCCCTGTAAGAAGGGGCTTGTCCCACCTACCCCTTCCGCTGCCACCACTGTGGTATCTGCTCTTCCCTGGCCCCCTTACGCAGTGCCCCTGCCTCATCTCTTTGGCAAGTGGTTGAATGAACCAATTCTGTTGAGTGTTAGAAGCATAGTAACAAAGTCACCAAACCTCCCATGTGAGCAGGTCTCCAGCCTCGCACACCCCTGCCACTAACACACCACACATACCACACGTGTGCACACACACAACACACACACACACCATACCACATTACCACGCACACCTCTACGCTGCCCCACAAACACACACACAGTTCCAGGTCTGATTCTGGGAAGATGCTGCCCTGACAGGGGGAGAAGACAGCTCAGGAAGGAAAAGCAAAGTCCCCAGGCATGAGGTAGGTGATCTAGGCGCATCTCACCCGGGTGCTGCCGTCTTGCCAATTGACACCGATACACATATGCAGAGCAGAGGCGGGCGAACAGCTGGATGGATGGACAGACAGATGGAAGGATGGATAGGTGGTGGGCAGATAAATGAGTGTCACATTCTGGTTGAAGGTGGGGAAGGAAACGGATAGAGGAAACAGAGTGGAAAAAGAAAGAAAGGGAGGGACAGAGATGTCACCCGACACCAAGGGAGCAAGCTTCATGAACAGGCCATGGGGCAGCCCGCAGGCAGGGAGCAGAGAGAAGGCAAGGGCGGGAGTAACCACACCCCGCTGGTCACTCATGCAGCTGAGGCCTGGAAGACCAGGGCTGGTAGCTGTGGGCTAGAAGAAGCAGTGAGCTCCAGGGGAAAGCATGTCTGTCCTGCACATGACTCATGCAGCTCAACTACCGGGGACTCCGGCAGCAACACCAGCCAGAGTGAGCACCAGGATATTGCCAGCTCCTTCCAGGGGTGGAGAATACATTTGTCCCAAAGCAGCAGGCTCTTTCATGGGACACACTCTTCAGGACCCAGCCAAAATGCTGTGAGCCCCAAGTTATTTGTTCTTGGCTTGCACCACACTTTGGACATGACCTCTAGAGAGCATCTCCATCAGCAGTCATTTTCACTCCCCCTTTACCTCCAGACCCTGACAACCACTGTCTACTTTTTATGTCTTTATTTCTTAATTTAATCAAGTAATTAGTTAATTCATGTTTGTGATATTTGGGATTGAATCCAGAAATGTTTGACCACTGAGGCCCATCCCCAGCCCGTTTTATTATTATTTTATTATTTTTATAAGTTTCTGAGGCTGGTCTCAAATTTGCAATCCTCCTGCCTCAGCCTCCCAAGTAGCTGGGAGTTCAGGTGCGAACCACTGTGCCCGCCTACCGGATAGCTTTTCGTATTACTTCCGCATCTGACACGTTGTTCTGCAGTGGCACTGGGTACAGTGTTTCTGTGAGATGGCAGGATGACTGGCTGAATGCACAAGCATGGGACTGAGCGAAGGCTTTTCAGGGAGGCTTCTGCAGGGAGGCATCTGCAGGCAGAGTCTGAGCCTCAACCAGCTGTCGCCATTCTCTGGGCTCATGCAGAGGGCTACATAAACCAACAAAATATGCCATGCAAAAAAATATTAAGATCCCAAATTAATTTTGCAAAGCACATGCAGTCTGCTCCAGAGCCTGGCCTTTTACCCACCGAGGCTTACTCCTGCTGTGACTGTGGAAATCATAATAGCACGGGGCGTTCATGTCTCTGCATTCTTTAATTGAGAAGGGTGAAGCTAGGCGAGGCTTCTCCTTGTAACTCCAGGTCGCCCGTGTGACGTGGGGCATTCAGTCCCCTCACATGTGCCCAGCAGAAGCCTCAGAAATAAGACCCCGGGGAGGGCTCGACGTTCCTGTAGAAAGCCTGCGGGTTTCCCATCTGCCAATCGCTTTCCTTTACTCAAACATGGAGAAAGGAACCAGAGGCGGAGGAAAATCAACTAGAAGACAAAAATGAAAATCTCAGCTTCTCCACTGTTCTCCCCCGAATGTCGGCGACTCTGCAGCTAGCTGCCAAGAAGCAGGGCTAGGTGTGAGCACCCTGCATTTAGGAAGTTTTTGAATTTAACTTGCAAGGTAAAGGTAAATTACTGCAGTTGCTTTTTAATTTGTAGTTTTATTAGTGCATTATAGTTTTACATAATGTTGGGATTAGTTGTCACATATTCCTGGATGCACACAAATCAGCAAAATAATTTGTTCACTATCCCCCCACCTTCTCCACCTCCCTCCTCCCATCCCCTGATCCTTTGCCTTTCTTCTGGGTCCTATATTGTTCCTAAAAACCCAAATACAGTGGCATAATTTTTATACCTATGAAGAACATTGTATACATATACGGCTATCGTATATACAGTGACGTTTATAGCGGGTTAGAACGTACCTTGCTTTATCTCAGTTCCAACCTTTCCCCTTCTCCTCCCTTCCCATCATCCCTGGTTATTCTTCTGAATATTTGAAAATGGGTGTAAACAGTTGCATTTCTGTACGGGTGTGCAGCACAGCTTGTTCAGATACCTTACGAAGTGTCTTGCAACTCCAGTTGCTTTTTAAAGACAGTTTTAAAATGAAGAAACAAAGTGAGCTAGGGAAGGCTGGCAACGTGGGATTACTGCCTAAGGACTTGGGCTTGCCCTCCCCAGGGCCTTATTGAAAACATCACAAAGTATAAAACTTTGAAAAGCAGAGGAAGAGCGAGCACCCCCTCGATACCCTGGGGGAGGCTTCGCCGTCACCCCAGAGCCTGGTGGCAGGTTACGTTGCCACAGCAGGAAGGGCGAGTGCACCCACTGGGAGCAGCCTTCTGTGGGTACCTGACAACACTGAGCCCCG